>BQNB010050856.1:31142-41297 GCA_026074375.1 Tanacetum coccineum | reverse complement strand
TGTGTGTCACAGCCTGATTGGCCAGCAGCTATTTGTGAGGCCTGATAATGATTAATAACAATAACTGCTGGCCAATCACGCTGTGACACACAACCAGTGTCCCCACCTTAACATGTGCCCCAGGGGCACATGCTAGAAAAACCCATAAAATTTATAGACTATATGAGTTATGTTAAATATGCTTTAAGAAATAACTAGAAATGAAGTACTGTATATTTTTTCATTTACGGTCTGTTATTAGAGCTGTATTAAAATTATGATTAAATATTATTGGGTGCATAAATTTTTTTGAGCTGTAATATAATAAAGTTAAAAAATAAATTAAACGGATATTTTTTTAAAACGATAACACTAGAAACATATTTAAATGGGTTGTGTGCATTTAAAATGCATTTAGAAAAAAAATAGGTGTCTCATCAATAATATTTTTTTAAACGGCAATTTTTTACAACCTACATCACCTATATTATAAATTCCATCTCACATGCTTTCGACGAGACTTGAACGCACAACCTCTAAGTTGAAAGTCACTCTCATACCGCTGGACCAAAAGACCTTTGGTTCATTAATAAATTATTTAACAAATATATATACAATTTCATTCTTCAAATTTTCACTAATTATTTATTTTTACAAATCAACCAATTAAATCACTAAACTCATAAGTAGGCATATATATATATATATATATGGGGACCGTTCTTTGCAGAACCACTTTTTTATACAGAACCTACAGAACCACTTTAAACCAATTATAATTTAGTATCATTACTTTTTTTTATTTAATTCAAAAGGGTATAATAGTCAAAACACATTTTAACTTTTTTTTGAATTTTTTAATTAAAAAAAACATTTTTTTAAAAACCTTTTAATTTTTGGAATTAATTTATTTTATATTTTTTTTTAGTATATACTGTTTAAAAAAAAAAAGTGCATATATGTTTTTTTTAATATTATAAATTTCATGTTTCTAGTGTACATTTTTAACTTAATATGGTAATTACACATATGTTTCTTGTGCACATTCTTTAATCTTCAAAATTTATAACACAAAATATAGACAAAAATTGATATCAAATGAAATACATTTCAAATACAAATAACAAACCAAAAACATAAATACATAAACAAAATTTGATATCAAATGAAATACATTAGAAATATAAATCCAACTATATCCATGTTGTTCAAAAACATATGTGCACTCTTCGAAAAACATATGTGCACGTTTCACTTTCTCTCTCAAATTCATTAGAACATATGAGTACCCTTGCAAGAACATATATGCACGCCTTTCGATAACATATATGCACAACTTCTAAAATTACAAGTGCCTTCGTTGATCATCTTCATCACACGTCGTCTTTTCTATGATTGAGTCATCCCCTAAAAAAGCAAAAAAGAAAAAAGAACTAATTATATCAAATAAGCTTAACAGCTAAAAGAACACTAACATGACAAAGTATTAATGATTTACATGATCTTTTTACACGAATACTAAACAATCTGCTATCAATTCTTAACTTATGATTCATGCCTTCACCCATTTACCATAAACAAGTCTTTTCCGAATCCATTAACCAATAAACACATATCCCAGAAATAAAAATTCATAAATCTACACAAAACCATTTTTGCTATAAATGTTAAATATAATTAATCTTGTATTAATGATCATCACTAAAAGAAGATCTGTAACTATCTAGTCAAGGAATCCAAGAACTGGGCAATATCATGTCGGCTGCTCCTCATTTACATGGAAATTATTTACTAGTTTTAATTAATGATTTACATGATCTTTTTTTCGTCTGCTGCATAAAAAACTAGTGTTTGCTTTTTGGTACCAATGGTCAATCATAAGTGAAAGGCATGCATCTCACTTTAGTACAAATGGTCAAACAACATTGAAACAACAAAAACAAACCAAACCACTTACTTATTTTTTATGATGCACAGTGGATCTTCAAAAATAAGTAAAGATCCAAGATCACAAACCCATTTATTTGATGGTCCAAATTCATACTACGAACCAATATTTAATAAATAGATATTCAACTGTCATGGAACCAATTAAGAAAATCCATGGACGAATGAGACGAGAGAGATGGTGACGAAGCCTCTACATACCTTCGGTAAAATACGGACGGCCAAACATGGAGGATTTATGATGACGGCTGATTAGGGTTTTTTTTTATTGAAAGAGGAGAAAGATGTTTAGTGAGATAAAGATCTCATTATTTGTTTTAGTTATTCAAAATATCACTTATGTTTAGGAACGGTTTTGGAATTGATTAATAGAGAATTCCTATAATACCCTTGCAAGTTTAATCAATTAATATTTAGTTTATGGTTTATTACAAAAATGCCATCTTGCATTGATATGATGTACATCATGCATTATTAGAAGTAAAAAGGCTGGTTCTGTAGGTTCTGTACAAAAAAGTGGTTCTGCAAAGAAAATGCCACTAGGGACGCGTTATATTAAGAACTCATTTTAAGCGCAGAACTTTACAGAACTTTTTTCAACCAATTAAAATTTAGTAAATATTAAGTGTTTTATTTAATTGAAAATGGTATATTAGTCAATCACATTTTTTATGCCAATACAATTAATGATTAATAAATGTCTTGACTTTTAGTGATGAATGT
Organism: Tanacetum coccineum; assembly: GCA_026074375.1. Taxonomy (NCBI): domain Eukaryota; kingdom Viridiplantae; phylum Streptophyta; class Magnoliopsida; order Asterales; family Asteraceae; genus Tanacetum; species Tanacetum coccineum. The sequence goes on along the minus strand of BQNB010050856.1, from coordinate 38,648 downwards.
TGACCGTTACTTTAGTTATACACGGCTAATTTTTTTACTTTTTTTCTATTTTTAAATAAAAAACGTTTTTTAAATCACTTCTTTTTCAGAATTAAAAAAAATATTTTTTTAAGTTTTCAATTAATAAAATGTTTATTTTTAAATCTTTAATTTTCATAATTAAAAAAATGTTTTTTCTTAAAGTTTTTTTCTCCAGCAAACAAGTTTTCAAAAAGAATAGGTACGTATATGTTTCCTTAAAAAAACGTAAATTTATATAATTTTTTAAGCATTGAAGTTTTTTTGCTTAAGAAAGTAATATCGCGTATGTTTTTAGTCTAAATTTCATAAACTTTAAAGTTTAAAAACCAACAATATGAACTTTATACATAAGACATCCAAATTTATAACAAACCAAGAACATAAATATCACATACAAAATTTGATATCAAGTATAATACAATCTAAAAACAAATGTGTTCAAATTCATTATAACATATGTGCATGTTTTCTAATAACATGTATGCACGGCTTTTAGAAAATATGTGCACTCTTCCAAGAACATGTGTGAAATCTTCCAAGAATATGTGCACTCTTCATTTAAAAACATGTGTGCAATCTTCCAAGAACATATGTGCACTCTTCCAAGAACATATATGCACGATGCGATAATATGTCAGAAAATGTCTTCTTTCTGTCAAAATATTGTATTTTGACACATATGCAAGATGAAATTCATTAATACACTTGTGCAACAAACCACATATGCACATACGCACCAATAGTATTTATTTGAAAGCCGTAAATTATCTTCATGTATGTTTGTGTGCATTCATGTCTATATCCGTTCAACATCATCTTTGGTCTTGAATTTATCAGCATCTTCATCTTTATTAATCTGATATGAACATATTGAAAAAAATAATTAGTAAAGAAGGATCAGCAATACTCGTAATGAAAACTTATCAATCATAAAACATATATGCATCATTCAGTTGACTTTTATATCAACCTTAATACACATGCACACCCCTTGAATTGATTTTATATTAGCAATAAAATACAAATTTGTTGTTATATAGATTTTGCTCCACTATATTTATAAAATACGAACATTACTAATTAGCATCCTTTTATCAAAAAACACAAATTTTATTAACCATAAGCAGAATATTACCAGCATATGAACCAACAGCAAACAAGCTAAAATGTACCTGTTAATGCAAGCAAACAATGATCTGGATGGGGTTGGCATCAATGAAAAGGTAGATAATCTCCATGGCATCAGTCAAAATAAATCTATAATCATAATTATGCCAAAAAGAAATGAAAATAATGCATATGCCCTTATAAAGTCCAAATCCAAAACTATATTAACCGGCCCAAAATATAAGGCCCAAGTCACTTAACCATATAACCTTTAGCCATAACACCATTAGTCCTTAATGGTTTTCACCCCTAGTCCTTTTCCTTTAACACCGTTAGTCCTTAATGGTTTACACCATTAATCCTAAACCTACCAAACCCCTAACACCCGTTACAACTTAAACACCCATTACCCTTAACTATTACCTGCCAAAACCCAAATCTAACTATTCATATGTCACTTTCCCTCTCTCTTGCACTACGGCAAAACAAAATCACACCCCCTTAACCTAAACCCTACCCCCAGATGAAGACAAGGCCACTATGGCAATCCCATGGAGTTTTATTGGAGCAAGGACAAGGATCAAGGGTTAAGATAAGAGCAAAGAAGCACACAAATGGGAAATCAAGGGCTGATATTAAAGGAATGGAGAGCACGTTCAACCCTATCTTTTTCTCCTCACACAACAAACACAAGATCAAGAAGCCCTTCTTCAAATATTTTTTATAAGTAGGACTAGGACTCTCTTTGTAAAGATGTAATTGAGGAGTAGTGTAAATTTAATTTCAGCTTATTTTACTTTCTTGTATTTACTTTTTAAGCAATGTAACTTTTAAGTTTTTAATGAAATACAAGCTTTTATAATTCTGCCAAATGTGTCTTTACTTAATACATTTAAGTTAATTTGTGCCTTCAAAGTCATTTAAATAAGTTTTTATAAGCTCTTATAATCCTGTTGTTAAGATACTTGTTATTGTTTCATTAATTTCATTAATTTAATCACCTCAAAAATACCACAGCTTACTTTTTGGATGAAAAGCCAATTCTAGAAGGGCTTTTAAGACCACACTAGCTTATCTATGATAAGTTAGAGCTTGTTGAATAGCTCCAAGAGCCTTTTATACCCTTGTTTAAGGAAAGGGCCTTGTAAGTTTCATTTTTACTTCTTTTTAGCTTATTTACTGTTAGCTTATTCTAGTGCTTATTTATTGCTTATTTTCTACTTGCTTATGTTTATTATTGATGTCTAATGCTTATTTATGCTTTCTTTTAGTTTAGATCTTATTTGTTTATGTTTTTATATAAAACTGTTAGTTTTAGCTTTTAATACTGTTTATCTTATTTGCTTATTTTATGTGCTTATTTCTATGTTCTTATTGCTTAATATTCATTGTTAATCATCTGTCTTTCAAAAACTTAGCTTAAATCATTAAAAATCAAGCTAAAAATGGATTTGAGAATGTTAAAGGAGTGTTTGGGTTAAGAGGTAAAATGGGTCAAATCAATGTTAAAATTGTTTCGGGTCACTAAGCCAACTTTAACAATCTCTTTTAAGCTATTCTAATCAATTTTTAAAAGTTGTTAAAGTCTAAAATTGATTTTTAAGGTTTTGTCTACAAGTTCTCTTAATATGTGGACTTAACACTTGTTCAAACTGTTTTTTTATTTGATTTTTACTAAAAAGTTGTTTTAAGGTTTTGTCTATTCTTCATTTAGTGTCTAAATGCAGTAGTAAAGAAGGTGGTGAAGTGCTTTTGTATTGTGGTTTTGGTATTCAATCTGTCAAAGTGCATTTTTCAGTTGTTAAAGTTTAAAATAGCCACTTTTCAATATAAAATTTAGATATGTTAATGTTTGTTTTAGCTTCTGAAATTTCTTGCATAAGTAGTTTGTAGTTTAAGTTTGATCTGTCTCAGCTTATTTTGTAGTTTGAACATCATTTAGATAGCTTATTATAGGCCTGCAAATAGCTTAATTGTCTTTTGATTAAAAAAAGCCAAAAACTAGCAAGTAATCTGTCATTTTCATAAGACCTCTTCTCGCTTATTTCTTTAGAGTGATTGCTTTAATTTTGCTTATATATGTTCCTTGTATGTCAAACTTGTTTTGTTTTTGCATTTCAGCTTGTTTCCTAAGCTTATTTGTTCTTAATTCTAGCTTCAAAGTAGTGAGTTAGCCTGCTAGTCTGTTTTTAAGTCCACTGTCTTCATGCTTTTTAAGTCCTTTTAAGCTTATTTTATTTGCTTATTCTTGCTCCTTAGTGCTTATTAGGTCAAGGGTAGTCTGTTTTTAAGCTTATTTGTTATGGTACTTGCTTATTATGTCTAAAAAGGCCAAACAGTCTTGCCCTTTTAGTCTTAGTTAAAAAACCAAGTTTGTCACTTCAATCTGCTTATTCCTAGCTTATTTTTGAGTTTTAGCGAAAATTCTTTATTTTAAAGTTTGTTAGTTTTGCTTATAGTTTAGTTTTTCAAAAAGAAAATCAAAAAAAAAATCAAAAAGGGAAGCCACAAGGGTCAAACCTGTAACCTCCCCCTTGTACTAGCCATCCTTAACAGCCTCACCCCTTACCATTGCGCCCTTGGGTCTTTTCTGTTAGACCCTTGGGTGCTTTAGTATTTAAGGTGGTTTGGCAGTTTAAGCTTATAAGCTTATTTTAACAGCTTATCCATCTAGCTTATTTCAAGTTCTTATTTTTCTTATATTAGTAATAGCTTAAAGTAATTTTGGTAATTTTTTCAGAATTTTGAAAATTAGTTTACTAATTTTTATGCATTTTTAGATTAAATTCGTTTTTAATTCATAATAAATAAAATAAAAGTCAAAAAAATATAATTCTTTTTTCTAAAATTATTTTTAATCATTTAGGACATTTAAAAATTAAATTTGCATTTGTAGGGTTAAAATTTGACAATTTAGGTTTTTAAAGCTCGAGTTTTGATTCCCGTTATCGTTTTCGTGTTTTAACCTTAATTGCTTTCGTTTTTAGCTTGCCTTTATTTGTTTTTTGAATGTTATTTGTAGAATTAGAATCCAAATCAAAATTTGATTATTCAAACACGCGATCACGAACTTAAACTCGCTTATGAATTCATGCCTCGTCGGGAAACGACCCGGGAAGGTTTTGGATTTTACTTTTGATAAAAGTAATCTTCTAGAAGCCTTACGGAATACTTAATCTCTGTTATTAATTGATATTTTTGGAATACTGAAGAATCATAAGGTACATAATTTTTCAATAAAAAATTGGTTGCACAAACTTTCTTCACATGTTCATTATACTCCACTTAATGATTATTTTTGTTATGTGTAGGAAAGTAAGGCATAAGAATGTGGTGTGGATCATAAGAGCGTGTACCAAGCATCCAAGCTTGTGCATTATACCATTAACTTTCTAAAACGTTTTCAAAGGTATAGTCGTCTATTTTTGCATCAGTTGAAACCAATGTTTTCCATTTTTATCTCTCTTTTCTGTTGTAAACTTTGAATCTTGACTTTTGTTTGGCATAATTTTGATGCATAAGTTAAAACCAATGTAGGAGACATAGGACTATGGGAAGTTGGTTCACAAATCTTAGATGATTTTCAAAAATCTCATAGCTTAGAATCTTAGCATCTGCATGTAAGTAATCTTTTTTAGCTAATCAAATTCATATGCTTTTAGGTTCACATGTCTCAAACGTTTTATAAAATGAAGGCAAGTTGCTTTGGTGAAAGATCATGGTGTGTCCGTAAATCGCGTAATCTGGAGCCTATATGATTCGTTGATTGGTGTGTCCTGCTAATTTATTCTAGCATGTAATATATCTTTTCACAAATTTGATACAAATTTAGTCTTTTACTTTTGAAACCAGTCCTTACTCCATATTTAGTTGTTGTTCTTTTTTATTGACTTAACACTATTGAAGTATGTAATGTCAGTACTGGATCTCAAACATGCTTTCCGTTTTACTAATAAAGTGTAACATCATTCGCTTTGTTTTGACAAATACTTTTTTTGACTTTCTGTGTATTGTCACATTTGAATTCACCCACGACCAACAATAGTTGCATTCTATCTTCAATTTGTGATTACATGCTTTTATCGTTTTTATGTTAGATATACAAATATGACTATTTACAACAATTTAGTTTCTAGGATGCTCGTGCTTTGGCTAATTTGGCGGCTCATGGAGATAGCAATTCTAATAACGCTGTTATTGGAGAAGAAGCAGGAGCTATTGCAGCACTCATTCAGGTGACTCGGTCTCCAAAAGTTGGTGTGAGGTACCGTCATATGATAATGAGATTTCATTGCTTCTTTAATACTGTTATCCTTTGGGGTCCATTGCTAATTACTATCGTTATAAGAGTGTTCGGATTTTTGTCTCATAATCATTTGGAGGACACTACAGTTTTATGCAGATAAGGGTGTCGTCAAAGATAAGCAATGGACCAATAATACTGAATGTCGGTGGGTATAAATTAAACCACTACATGAGTTGCCTATAAATTAGTGTCATTTTTCGGTGGCCTCACTTACATTATCTTTTAATAATCTCCAACTCTTAATTGCAGGTCAAGAGTTAAATCCCTTCCTTGTCAGAAGCAGTACTTCTAGCAATAATGTCGAACAAGATTTTCATGGTATCCAAGTGCAGTCAGTTAGATGAACTCGACGTCACTATGTTCTGAGATGGAAAATTTTCATGACTGGCACGCTCCTGAGGTATGTCCTTGCGTTGTCTTAAATATTAATGTAATATTATCGAGTATAAACCAAACTATGAATTGTTGCGTTATATGTAACATACCTAATGGCACATTCACTTCTGAAGTATACACAAACATGGCAGAGAAGCTAACTAGAAGTCCAAAAAAGAATATTAGAAAGGATAACTTACAAATTATCTAAGGTCGCTCAAATCAAATTTTCTCAAAATTATTTATGTAGTTAGTTGGTAGGTTGGTTTGTATGCTTTTGTGTATGTAGAAAATAATTAGGCATACATCACCCTTGGATGAAGTCAGTTAACTATTGACGTGTTAGAAATATGATTTAAGGTAAAAGAGTTATACAATATGCTTTACTTTCTCAAACTAAGGATAAAACTTCAAGAAGTCTGACCAATGTGAAACTGTTGGCATATGATGACTAACACCTTTATATTAATGTAGCTGCAAGTGGACTTATCAGGACAGAAAATGGCTTTAAGGACATGACATCGTTAATGAATTCAAGTTTAAAGCCACAAATCGTGCTAATATATCATCTGAACAAGTCTTGCCTTCTATGATTTCCCTTAAGATGGGATTCTTACTGTTATTAAGCAAGGTACAGAACATGATTAGTTAACTTTTTTAAACAAAAATTGGTTCTTTGTATTGTATCTCCTTTTTATATTCCCTAAATCAGTTGATCACCCTAGATTATGGCCATCATAAATACATTTATTATGGACTAAGGTATTTTCGGTAATAATTTCTGTAGATGAAGACCCAACTGAATTACTATCAGAAAATTATGCCATCAATAGCTTCGACATTGACCGACATAATCCCTCAGTATGTACAATCTTACAATCATCTTGGTTATTCTTAATTTTATTTTGCTTACTGTAAATTGTTGAAATTATGTTAGTTTGGTTGAAACCTTTTTGGCTTAAAACATTTAATGTTTAGCACATGTTGATATCGGTCGACTAAAGTTTCAGGATTACGTGTTTTGTGCAAAAGTTGATTCTTTTATAAATAATATAGTTACATTAAAGTTTTATTTATAAATCTTTAAATTTGGCCTATTTTGACCAGTTTGACTGAATTGTTTACCAGGTCCCTTTTTAACTTTGTAATCAATATAATATTTTAGTTAGTATTCTAGGATCGACCAATTAAGTAATTATTGGTGTTTGGTTTCATATGAGAGGTTTTACCTGCATTATTCTTGGTGTGATTGTAAATGAATATTTTGTGTGAGTTCTAATATAGATGATAGTTAGTATGACCAAAAAATACGAAACTTTGTGCATGGGTTGGTTCAAATGATTTTTGCAGTTCGATGCATTAACCATTACTTAACCTATTCGGAGTAAGCAAGTAAATTTAATTAGTCTTACAAAGTCAACTGTAATTCGATGCATTAACATAAGAAAGTTAAGCCCTCATGATATACACATCCTTCTAAGTGATAGTTTACATTGTAATAAGTTATACGTAACTATTTAAGTTAGAATGTTGTTATCCTTTCTATTAAGATGACTTGCGGTCTGTTTAGCTTGCTAATTCATAGTTGAATTTACTATGTTGACTTATGATTTTGTACATAATGCTCATACACGTGATACTTCATTGTAATGTAGGCGTAAAGTTGACTTCATCGAAAACTAGACTTAGTGTTAGCG
>BQNB010050856.1:0-30131 GCA_026074375.1 Tanacetum coccineum | reverse complement strand
TATGTTTTAAATATTTGTTTCAAGTTATCACTTAACACTTGTGTACATTCAAGGATCTCTTTAGAGGTTTTAGTATTTCTTATCGTATGCATTGTTATGGGAGTTTTTGGAGTTGATGAACAACTCTCTCTTTATGACTACATAATACATGTTGCGACAAGAACAACAGATACACAAACTCTACAACAAATGTTGTTTTCAAAGAAGTTTTATTTCATATTTGAATTCTCAGCATATATGTGTGTAACTAAACGCTTCATTATCATTTTAATATCCATTACACTATATGTTTTCCAAGTGTTTCTTCATTCTTATGCATTTTTTTCATGAAGCTAGCCCGCCCATCCGGGCGGGCTATGAAACTAGTTATATATATATATATAATCAAAAGAATAGTGAAACGACGACGTTTTCGTCGCCATGCTACAGTGGCCCTTTTTTTGGCTTCTAACTTCGGGCCGACCCATTTGACATTTTTTTTTCTTTCTTAAATAATATAAAAAAATTTGCGTGGCACAAAATAGGAATTTTTTTTACAAAAGTACTGATTTATTCAGATAAAAAAATACGCGCGACATAAGGCAAATTTTTTGCAAAAGTACTGATTTATTCAGAGTAAAAAACACCCGCGACATGAAGCCCAACACATAAGCCCATATTAAAAAAACAAACTATTAAACATGAGACCGAACAAATAAACTCACACAAAATAAATTAAAAAAAAAACCGCTCCGCAGCAACGCGCGCCCAACTTTAAAATAAATGCCTACGTTAAGTAAAAAAAACAAAGATTTTTTTTTTATTATTCGGGGAAAAATTAGCCCCGTCGCAACGCGCGAGTTCTTATGCCTGAGCACACCAATAAAAAATAACCCGCCCCGCAGCAACGCGCGGATACTTCGGCTTGTATATATCATTTGAGATGTGCCAAACACTGTTCATCGTGAACAGTGTTTGGGCCATTACTTTTTTTTTGCTTCCAAGTGTTCGGGCCATAAGTATTTTTTTTGGGCTTCCATTTTTGGGCGGGCCTATTTGGGTTTTTCTCCTTTCTTTTTTACTTAGTCAAGATTTAAAGCACAAATTGTGATGCTTCTGACATATGTACATTTTTATAAAAAATGTTGAATTAAAAAAACACTAAAATAGCTAATAACTTTATAATAAACGACGCAATGAAAAACCGACGAACACTGAGTAAAAAAAAACCCATACAGCAAAAAAAAAACATTTAAACATGAGCCCAATACATAAGCTCATATAAAAAACCAAAGTATTAAACATGAGACCGTGAAAATAAATTCACACAAAGGAAAAAATAACATAAAAAATAACGCTACAGAGACCGAAAAAATAAACCCGCACAAAATAGAAAAAAAATAACATCCCGCAACAACGCGTGAAAAGTTAACCCCCCACAGCAACACGCGAATAATCTTGCTTGTTGATTCTAAGTCTCAACTTAGAAAAAAGTTTTAACTTTGGTCTAAAAGTGAAACACTCGTATCGAGTTTGGTCTAATTTTCAGTTACCCGTTAAATAACTTTAAATCATTAAATGACCAGTTAAATAACTTAAGATCACTAATAAACGATTCAAGAGAGATCAACTAAGCATACCCTTAATTCTGAAAAAAGTTTATAGAAACCAAAATTACAATTACTATTACTATATATATCAAAACTAATCAAAAACCAAACATTTGGCCCACCAAAAGCCCAACCGGCACAAAATAAAATATAAAAAAAAGAAAATTTACAAAATGTACCTTTAACTTTTAACTATTTACGATTTTTTATATAATAAATTTTATTTATCAAATATATAGTACATGTCTACCGATTCATTCAGATAAAAAATACCATCGGAAAGATCTTCGAATTGCGAACAAAACGAGCGCAATATTAAAATACTTCTGACATACGCACGATTTTATAAAAAATGTTGAAGTTTAATAGAAATAGGAAAAAAAGAAAATTTACAAAACATACCCTCAACTTTTAACTATTTACAACTTTATTATATAATAAACATTATTTCTCAAATATATAACACATATCTACGAATTCATTCAGATCAAAAAATACACTCGGAAAGATCTTCGAATTGCGAACAAAATAAGCCCAATATTGCAATGGAGGGAAAAAAAATTACAAAAGTTCTGATTTATTCAGATAAAAAAAATACCCGCAGAAACATCTTCGATACTAATAACTTTAAAATTAATCGATATGCGTCACAAACGTATATCCCCATTAAATAAAAAAGAAACACATATCAAAAAAAAAACACTTTAAAACATGAGCCCAACACATAAATCCAAATACAAAACGAAGTCGTTTTGACCTTCGGGCCCAACTGCTCAAAACTGGGCTCCCATTTTTTTGGGCCAGCCCGATTTTAGTTTTTTTTTTTTTAAATTATTTTGTTTTTTGTTTTTTTAAATTTTGTATGCACAAAGAGGAATTGATAAAAAATTACAAATAGTTCTGATTATTCAATAAAAAAAAATACCCCAGAAACATCTCATACCTAAAAACTTTAAAAATAATCGATATGGTCACAGAACGAACAACCCATTATATAAAAAACCACATATAGCAAAAAAAAACACTATTAAACATGAGGCCTCAACACATAAGTCTATAAATAAAATTATCAATATACACATTCACGTGCAAAACAAAGTCGTTTTTGACTTCGAGCCAACAGCACAGTAACAGCATCCCATTTTTGGGCCAGCCCGATTTTAGTTTTTTTTTTTTTTTATTTATTTTTTTTTTTTTTTTTTTAAATTTTTATGCACAAAGTAGGAGGGAAAAAAAATACAAAGTTCTGATTATTCAAATAAAGAAAACTACCCTCAGAAACATGTTACGATACCAACTAACATTAAAATAATCGATATGGTCACAAACGTAAAACCCATAATATAAAAAAAAACACATTATGAGCAAAAAAAAACATTTAACATGAGGCCCTACACAAAAGCCATTAAAAAAAATTATTACTAAAAATATACACATTTTGTCGACAAACTAGCCTAAATTTCACATAAAATGTGAGCCCAAAATTTGCCCAAAGTAAAAAAAAAAAACTAGCCAAAATTATTCTGAAATCTGCCCAAAGTAAAAAAAATACAAAACGTCCCTCAGACTTTAACTATTTACGATTTTCTTACACAAAAAATCCCTGTAAAAAACTTAACAAAAAAACACGACAAGTTTTTATTGTCACAACTTTTTTACATTCAAACGTCCCAAAGAAAAAGATATCGAACCGTCCCAAAAAAAGAAAATATTCGGGAAAAAATTAACCCGTCCCAACGCAATTTTTTTTTTACGAATCGTACAAAAAAAGAAATTATCCGGAAAAAATTAGCCAAAAAAAACACCAAAAATAGCCTAAAATCTGGCTCAAAGTTAAAAAAAATACAAAACGACCCGTCACCTTTTACTAAATATGATTTTCTTACACAAAAATTCCCGTAAAAAAAATTATCAAAACCTCCCAAAAAAAGAAAATATTCGGGAAAAAAAATAGTCCGTCCCAGCGGCAAAATTATTTTTCCCCTAATCAACAAAAAAATAAAATATAAAAAATTAGCCCCGCCATAACGTATCGGCCAAAAAAAAACCCCCCGAAACGTAAAAAAAATTATTCGGAAAAAAATTAGTTCCGCCGCAACGCGTCGGTTCTTTTGCTTGTATATATCAAAACTAATCAAAAACCAAACATTTGGCCCACCAAAAGCCCAACCGGCACAAAATAAAATATAAAAAAAAGAAAATTTACAAAATGTACCTTTAACTTTTAACTATTTACAACTTTTTTATATAATAAATTTTATTTATCAAATATATAGTACATGTCTACCGATTCATTCAGATAAAAAATACCATCGGAAAGATCTTCGAATTGCGAACAAAACGAGCGCAATATTAAAATACTTCTGACATACGCACGATTTTATAAAAAATGTTGAAGTTTAATAGAAATAGGAAAAAAAGAAAATTTACAAAACATACCCTCAACTTTTAACTATTTACGACTTTATTATATAATAAACTTTATTTCTCAAATATATAACACATATCTACGAATTCATTCAGATCAAAAAATACCCGTGAAAAGATTTTCGAATTGCGAACAAAACGACCCCAATATTGCAATGCTTATCACATACGTACGATTTTATAAAAAATGTTGAAGGTTTAATGTATATATATTTTAAAAAAAAACTTTCAAAACACACCCTAAACTACCTAATAACTTTAATATAAACGACAGGGGTCAGGAACGTACAATTCCGTGAAAGTTTAAATTAATATAAAAAACCATACTTTTTTGCCATTTACGACTGTATTTAGAACCAGATTTCGCATTCATATTTATATTTATATACATACTATAAGTCGTTCGCTCTATAAATAACGTATACCTTCGCCCCAACGACAAATACTTATTCAAATTCTGTGATTGTTAAAAAAATGCTCAGTGAAATAAAATACATGTATTGCATACAAGTCAGCCCCGCCGCAACGCGCGGACACATTCCCACTCAATACTTATTCGAAATCGATTCGCAAAAAATTATGCTCTGTGGCAACACGCAGATATCTTGCTTGTATATATCATTTCCGATACAATACGACGTCGTATTGTATCGGGCCGAAACCTTAGCCCAACAACCAAATCAGTGGCCCAAAATCAAATTTAAAAAGAAAAGTTACGAAACGGACCCTCAACTTATAACTATTTACGACTTTTTTATATAATAATATTTATTTATCAAATATATTGCACATATTTACCGATTCATTCAGATAAAAAAATACCATCGGAAAGATCTTTAAATTGCGAACAAAACGAGCCCAATATTGAAATGCTTCTGGCATACGCACGATTTTATAAAAAATGTTGAACTTTAATATAAATAGGAAATATAAAAGAAAATTACAAAACGTACCCTCAACTTTTAACTATTTACGACATCTTTATATAATAAGCTATATTTCTCAAACATATTCGCTCTATAAATAACGTATATTTTTGCCTCAACGACAAACACTCATTCAAATTTCGTGATTGTTAAAAAAAATATACAGTAAAATAAAATACATATGTTGCATACAAGTTAGCCCCGCCACAACGCACCACTCATTTTTCATTCGAAATCGATTCACAAAAAAAATTATGCCCCGCGGTAACGCGCGGGTATCATGCTTGTTATCCTATATTACAAAGAGCATGTAGTTTTGCACTGTTGTACGCACAGTGCTGGCTCAAAATCTGGCCCAAAAATACCCCAAAATTTGGAATAAAAATCTGGCTCAAAATCTAGCCCGAAATAAAATAAAATAAAATTCCCAAAACGAACCATTAACTTTTAACTATTTACGACTTCATTCAGATCAAAAAATATCCGCGGAAAGATCTTCAAATTGCGAACAAAACGAGGCCAATATTGCAATGCTTCTGAAATACGCACGATTTTATAAAAAATGTTGCATTTTAATATAAATACGAAAAAAAACTTACAAGTCGTACCCTCAACTTTAAAGTAAAAAAAACACCGACCAAAAATTGAAAAAAAAAACTTTAGAAAGAACCCAAAAACTTTAAAAAACTTAGCACACCTGGTCCATTTCAAGTATTAGTAACAAAATTACAAAAAGGCCCCTCACATTTTATTATTTACGAATAGCAAATTTTTAACTAAAAAATATACCGACAGAAATGCATCTGGATTACGAATAAAATGAGCCCAATATTGATATGTTTCAGACGTGAGTACGATTTTATAAAAAATATTGAAGTTTAATATATGTTCCGGCCATATATCATGACTATTTGTTATGTTACTTACACAAAAGATATTTAAAAAAGCGGTACAGTGTTTTGTATTGGAAAAAAATTAGTAACAAAAAATTATAAAAACGGCCCTCAAATTCTCATTAATTACGACTTTTTATATAACGAGTTTTGTTCATGAATATGTAGCTAATATGTGGAGCATTTTAATGAAAAATACAAGCCTTTAAATTACGAACAAAACGAGTCCATTATTGATATGCTTTAAACGTTCGTACGATTTTATAAAAAATATTAAAGTTCACTACACGTTCTTATAAAAAATATATAAAAATTAAAAAGACACCAAGTGTTACCCTTCAAATATAAAACTTACTCATGCATTGTACACCTCAAATGTAAAACAAATTTTAAAAAGCCTTAAATGTAAATAAAAGTTTCATAAACCTCGCTGCCCCACTGCAACGCGCGGGTTAAATTCCAACTCGTATTTATACATTGATAACGTGTCATGACTCATGACAGATAAGTTTGTAGAGTTAAATTAAAACCATGACATTGAGTCCCTTATTCATTGAATTAAAAAAAAGGTGGGGTTGGTTAATTATTCTAATCCAAACACAATGCAACACCTAATGTGCGTCACCATCGTTATTTCCTAAGGTGATGTATACTTTAATACTAACCAATCATACAAATAGACTTATTGTAATTATCATTTGATCAACCAATATTTTTAGATCAAACAAAATGTTTGGAACATTGTCGGAAGAAGTAGAAGCCAAGGTTGCGCCAAGCAAAGCTTGGCAGCTTTACAAATCACTTGAGCTTGGAAAAGTCGTGGGTGAACATTTTCTCGAAAAACTTGAACTCATCGAAGGCGATGGCGGTGTTGGTACCGTTCTTAAGCTCACCTACAAACCCGGTATATATGTCATTTCCAACTTTTGCATTTTATTATACTTTTGAAGTGTGAAAATTATACGTTTAATAGTTTTACTTTTGAGTTACATAAGAACGAAGCGAGTGAGGTTTGCCTTGTTCAGGTTACTCGATTAGGGCAGGTCTTTTACCACTAGGCTAATTTGGTGGTGGTTAACTTTCACAATAATATATTAAAATGATAAAACTAAATCACCCGCCAAATATATATATCTGAAATGATTAATGAAGCTATCTTAATTATATGTGTAGAGTATGGGATTCCATCATACAAAGAAAAGTTCACAAAGATCGACGATGAGAACATGGTGAAAGAGGTAGAAGTTGTGGAAGGAGGGTTTCTCGATAATGGATTTAGTCTCTATAGAGTGAGGTTTGAGGTCAAAGTGAACCCTAACGACGCAACGGGTTTATCATCTTTGGTGAGATCGACAATTGAGTATGAGCTTAAAGAAGAGGCTGCTTCAAACGCTTCTTTAGTCACCATGGAGCCATTGAAGATCGTTATGAAGGTTGCCAACGAATATCTCGTAAATTCTAGTTGATCGAGTAGTACTCATTGGTGTTTAAATGTTTTTTTGCTCTATGTTTTATTTCGGTATAAATAAGATAAGTCTATAAAAGTTGAAACGATATTTCTTTTTGCAAGTACGATAATCCAACACGCCAACGTTTGCTTATCTACATCTACTATAGATGAGTACTCGAAATAGACATCAGGGTCTCCAAAATGATAACCATCTTCGCTGTCCATCATGATAAAAATAAACACAAAATGCCATTATATTTTACTAGCCGGGTACCCCCGCAATGCGGCGGCGGCGCGCGGGTACCCTGTGATTATATTTTGCGGCGAGCAAATGTTATCCGGCTAAGCGTTTTTATAACGAAAAAATAAAGAATCTATGTAGTAAGTACCAGTAAGAGTTGATGAGTGAAAGTGAGGGTATATTGAGAGACTATTTTTGCTGTAACAAAAACATTTGTGTGTGAGATATATGAAATGGTTTGCGTGGATTTATATTATGGATGCGGTTACACATTTTTAATATTCATTATTGATAGTAATGATTTTAAGCGGTTACACGTTTTTAATAATTATTGGAGGCCGTTACAATGATGGTTTAAGCGGTTACACGTTTTTAATGATATTGCTTATCCTTTTTTTAAGATTTGAAAATGATAAACTTGGACAAATTCAATAATTATTTTTAACAGTGAATAATCACTACATAATAAAAAGAAAAAAAATATATTGTAGAACGTAAGTAGTAGTTAAGTAAATTGAACAATTACTGTAGAACGTTAGTGTGTTAGGTTTTTATACTCGTATTAAGTTTGTGGTTTACACTTAAATTATGTTTAATGGACCGTTACCAATGGACCACATGAATGCAGCAATTACAATTTGACTGTATTGATGACAATATCAATGTTAGCAGTTACAAGTTGACTGTATTAGAAAACGTATATGGGCCGTCACAACTTTACCATTTAATTGGTTGTTACATGTTTTGGGTTTGGCTATTAAAGGCTTTTAAATGTGTATGATGAACATTTTCTAATGATTTTACATCTTTCCCAATAAAATAATCTTTTTTACTTATTTTTTAAGACTTCTAAAAATAGATGTGTTAAATGTTTTATAAAGTAGTATAGAAGATATAGATATAGATAGCTCACATTTTAATGTGTATCAATAACTTTTTTTCAGTTTTATATGTTACAAGTATTGATTTAGTGGTTACATATTTTTTTCTATTAAATCACTTGTTTAATTATTAATATGACAATTACAAGTTTTGAGGTTACAATTATTATTCAAGTTTTGAAATCATTCCGAAAAAACAAACACATTCTTAATACACATGCACTTATACACAAGAGCCACGGGTCCTGATTAACTTCCAACACATGAATGCGATAACAAATTCAATTGTCATCAATGTAGTTATTGCGAAAAACATCTATGTTTATAAAAGAAAAACATATCAATGTACTAAACAAGCATGATTACCCGCGCGTTGCTGCGGGTCGTTAATTTTTTTCGCGTTGTTGCGAGGCATTATTATTTTTTATTTTTTTTATTTTGTGCGGGTTTATTTTTCCGGCCTCATGTTTAATAGTTTGGGTTAATTTTTGCGTTAAAATTTTATTTTTATTTTTTATTTTTTTTATTTTGTGCGGGTTTATTTTTCCGGCCTCATGTTTAATAGTTTGTTTTTTTTATATGGGCTTATGTGTGGGGCTCGTGTTTAAAGGTTTCTTTTATTGGTTATACGGGTTTTTTTTTAATATAATTTTATGGGAACATGGGCTTTAAATGAGAATCGCGCGTTACTGCAGGGCGTTTTTTTATTGTATTTTGTGCGGGTTTATTTTTTCGGTCTCATGTTTAATAGTTTGTTTTTTTATATATGGGCTTATGTATTGGGCCTCATGTCGCGGATATTTTTTTATCTTAATAAGTCAATATTTTTGTAATTTTTTTTCTATTTTTTGCCGAGCGGTTTTTTTTATATTGCCTACAAAAAAAAATGCCAAATGAGCCGGCCCAAATTGGGAGCCCAATGGGCCGGGTACTGTAGCGGAGCTGCCAAAACGGCAGCGTTTTAACCCTCTTATGGTAATAGTTTGTTTTTTTATATGGGCTTATGTGTTAGGCCTCATGTCGCGAGTATTTTTTTTATTTGAATAAGTCAATATTTTTGTAGTTTTTTTTCTATTTTATGCCGAGTGATTTTTTTTACATTGCCTAAAAAAAATTGCCAAATGGGCCGGCCAAAATTGGGAGCCCAATGGACCGGGTACTGTAGCGGAGCTGCCAAAACGGCAACGTTTTAACCCTCCTATAGTATATGTATATAATGATTGAGTCCATAATCCTCCACCACCTGTTCTTTTAACACAATTCTAGAATTGTGTTAGACCACAATTTTACCTTCCACTGTCTGTTAATGAAACCACGTTGTATCTAGAAACACAAATTTTCAACTATCAAAAAACTTCTGGAATCGGGAGGCATACAAGTTTTCTACATCAATTGATCTGGTTTTCACCACTGCTCCATGATTTGAGAAAGGTTTAGGACGTTTGAGGATGTTAGATATGAGTAAAAGACTCGGTCACCCCGTATATTTATTATTTATAATAGTTCGTAGTTTATTAGTTAATCGTATGTCTTTCGGTTTTAAGCCGGGTACTAATACCCGGTATTTTGTAAAAACTATATAAGCCTCTTCCAACTTTGGAAGAGGCAAGCTAGTCATTATTTTCCTTTTCATAGAAACACACTTTCTCTCACTAGAAAACTCTCTCAAGTGTTTCTCTCTCTAGAAACTAGCTAAACCACTCGAATCATCACCCGTGTTATGATTTAAACGATCCTACAATTGGTATCAGAGCCTAGTTGGATTCGTGATTGATTTGTGTGGTTAAAAGAATCAAATTCGTGCTTATTTTTTGTTCTAAAAACCCACGGCTCAAAAAGCTTATTTGGGCTTAATTGGTTGATTAATCTTGGTGTTTCTCGTGTTATACATGCTAAGGAAGAAGCATTGTTACTCCTACAAGTGATCCTCAAGCCTCAAGATCAAAAACAAAGATATAAGGTTCGAATTTTATTGTGTGTTCTTCGTGGAGGTTTGCTAAATTTTGGACGATTCTCAAAGAAATACGAGTTAAGGTGTGTTTAAACTTGATATACACACTTAGTATTACATGGTAAAGCTTTATTTCGTGGGAAATAAGCTCATTTGGAATGAATATGCAAAAATCGAGCATGGTGTTCATCATGGCGGTTTGGTAAGATAAGGGACAAGATCCACGTTTTTAGGAAAAAGTCAAAGGCGAGTTGCTGGTCAAAGGCGAGTTGCTCACATAGCCGGCGAGTTGTCAATAGGTTTAGCAGCGGTTTGCTTATTTTAATTCGGCGGTTTGCTAAACGGCGGTTTGCTAAACGGCGGTTTGCTAAACGGCGAGTTGCTAAACGGCGAGTTGCTAAACGGCGAGTTGCTAAACGGCGAGTTGATTATTTTATTGATCCAGCGAGTTAACAAAACTAGGCAGCGAGTTACTTCAAAACCACGGCGGTTTGCCTAGTAAGAACTTGGCGGCGAGTTGACCTGTTAGGCAGCGGTTTGCTCAATCAATAGGAGGCGGTTTGGTTGATTTCAAAGCGGCGGTTTGATAGAAACATATACGCAGCGGTTTGATTTAAAAAAAAATTATTAAGTAATTTGTAATCTTTTTTCTATAGCCTTTTTGGCGAAAAATTTAAGTAATTTGTAATCTTTTTTCTATAGCATTTTTAACTTATTTTTACGTCAAATTCAAATTTCGGTAATAGGGTAAAAGTTATTTCGGTCGACACCTTTTGAGCGACACTTTTTGGCGGGAAAAATTAAGTAAAATATAATTTTTTCTTTAGCCTTTTTAGCTTATTTTTACACCAAATTTAGATTTTGGTAATAGGGTAAAATTTATTTTTTATTATTATCCAACTGCTTCAAATTTCAAACAAATCAACAAACCAAATATCACAACCAATTATTCATTTACGGTTTTTCTATTGATTTTGTAAAATCCCGGTAAACTTCTTATCGGTTTAAATCTTAGACTTGTAAAATCCCGTGAACGTTAATTGCATTCATAACCAATACATCAAGGTGTATAATATGTCAGAAGATATACAGTATGCCGGTTCTGATACCCGCCCACCAATGCTTGATAGAACAGACTTTGAATCATGGCAACAACGGATTCGTCTGTATTGTCTGGGAAAAAATAATGGAGAGAATATAATGAAATCAATTACTGAAGGTCCATTTTAAATGGGAACAATGAGAGATACCCTTACTGAAGGAGGTGAGGGTGCACTTCATCTAGGTCCAGAACGTGCTAGAGTCTTTGCCGACCTTTCAGCTGAACAAAAGGACAGGTATAAAGCTGACATTCGTGCTACAAATATCATACTTCAAGGTATACCAAAAGACATCTACTCTCTCATCAACCACTATACTGACGCAAAAGATATTTGGGACAATGTGAAGATGATTCTGGAAGGCTCTGAGTTAACAAAGGATGACCGAGAATCTCAATTATACGATGAATTTGAACACTTCTGCCAAATCAAAGGAGAAACCATTCATGTATACTATGTCAGGTTTACAAAGCTCATTAACGACATGAGAAACATTAAGATGACCATGCCCATAATGCAACTTAACTCTAAGTTTGTGAACAACATGTTACCTGAATGGAGTAGATTCATTACAGAAGTCAAACTTAACAGAGGTTTGAAAGAGTCTAACTTTGATCAGTTGTATGCCTACTTGAAGCAACATGAGGTACATGCAAATGAGAACAGAATGATGATGGAAAGGTTCATTCAACCTACTAATGACCCCTTGGCACTTGTGTCTAATGCATCAAATCAGAAGTATCCAACACAATCATCTGAGTCTCCACAATCCTCAAATCAACCATCACTTGTTGATAACTGTCAAATGGACACAGGAAGCACTTCAACGGATAACTTGATTGAAAGCCTAACCAACACACTTGCCCTCCTCAATCAATCGTACAAATCACATCTTCCTCAAACAAACAATCAACTCAGAATGTCTTCTAATGCAAGGAACAAAGCTACGGTTCAAGACGGCAGACTTGTGGTTCAAGATGTCCGTGGAAGATACGATGCGAAAAATCAAGGAAGACCATTTCAGAGGAACAATGCAAGAGGAAATGTTGTAGCTAGGAATGCTGGAGGTCAGACCAGAGATGGCAATGTGAATCCTGGTCAAGATAAACCCGTTATGTGTTACAACTGCAAAGGAATCGGGCACATAGCACGAGAATGTCCACAACCAAAGCGACCTCAAGATTCAGACTACTTCAAAGACAAGATGCTGCTTATGCATGCTCATAAGAATGGTGTAGTACTGGATGAAGAGCAGTTATTGTTTATTGCAGGAGAACAGGTCACTAATTTTGATGACGATGTGGATGATTTGGCACTCAATGTGGACCATGTCTTTGAAGCTGATCAATGCGATGCATTCGACTCTGATGTTGATGAGGCTCCCACCACACAGACCATGTTCATGGTAAATCTTTCATCTGAAGATCCAATCTACGATGAAGCCGGGCCATCATATGACTCGAATACTCCGTTTGAGGTACAAGATCATGATACCTTTGTAGATCATATGGATGAGTATCATGAAGTACACGAGATGCAAAGCGATGTACAACACAACTACGTTGTTGACTCTGATGCTGACTATACGAGTGATAGTAATATTATTCCGTATGATCAGTATGTGGAAGACAACGAAGAACATGTTGTACAAAGTAATGTATCTTCTGTACGAAATGATGCATTGATGTCAATTCTCGATGAAATGCATGAACAGGGTGTCCAAAGTATGTCAGCAAATAAGCAGGTTAAAGTAGTTAATGACACATTGACTTCTGAACTTGCGAGATATAAGGAACTGGTCGGGGTGTATGAACAACGGGCTAAGTTTGAATTAACTGATAGAGAACGAAAGATTGATGAACAAATGAGAATAATTATCTCTGACCGAAATCAAAAAGAAACTTCTTTAAAATCAGAACTTCATTCTGCACAATTGCAACTTCGTTCTACTCTTAACCATCATAAGATAGTGAGGGAAGAAGCGATCATTTTGAAAAAGGATTTTAAACAAAAAGAAGACAAATTCCTTGAAGAGTTTTTAGACATTAAAAGGCTAAAAGAAAAGGTTGAAGATAGATTATACAAACAAGATCAATCTGTACAAATGGTTCACATGATATGTAAACCAAAATCGTTTTATGATGAAAAGAACAAGGTAGCGATAGGCTACAAAAATCCCTTATATATCACCCGTGCAAAGCAAGTTCAACCAGCCCTCTATAATGGTCATGTATTAGTCATGTCCAATCATGCACGTCCTATTGTGCATGACTCAGAGGACACTCGTGATATGGCTGAGATAACTAGGAAAAGAATGATGGAGAAAATGCAAAGCCCTCTATGTATGGAAAATAAAGTTAGGATTGCCCTCCCCCCCCCCCCAAATTACTCGAAAGAGAACCTTCTTGCAACCTTTGCTCCACAAAGAAATCTGACCCCATAACAGATATTTTGGTCTATAGATGAAAATGACAGGAAAAAGGCTGAGACCTCAGTTCCAAAACTACTTTCAGCATTGACAGTGTATCCACCTAATACTCCTGTCAAGCTTGTCCCCAGAGTTCTTCCAACTAAAAGTCAAGTGAAAATTCAAATCTATGTTCTCACACAACTTTTTACGGAATTTGACTGAACCTTATAATAAGAGACGTCACCCCAACAGGTGTTATTGAAGGGGAAAGAGGTTTTGAGCAAACAAAAAAGAATGTTACCTCTCTGAAGTTATTCATTTTTCAAAACACTTAATGAACACTTTGCGGGAGTATCAAACGGCCCTCTTTTAAAGAAGTTAAAGTAATGAAAGAAAATTTTGATCAAAATGAATGACGAAGTGGACCAGGAATACTGTAGACACGCAATGTGCTAAAATCGTAATGAAAAAACCCTTCTATAGAAAATGAGATATCTAATTGCTAAATGTTTGTCGAATATATGTTGTATGATGTTGAAAAACTCACGTTGTCTAGATTTGAAGCTGAGATGGTCTAGAGTTCATAATGAGTCAAAACATATTTCAAACTGAAAATACCTAAATTTGCATTAAAGTATCCACATCTATAGAAAGTTATTGATAATAACAAATCACAACAACATAACAGAAGCTCCTGATTTTTAACCTCATTCTTTAAGATCAAGAATCTCGACATCAGATGTTCAAGAAAAATGCCAACGTGATTAGAGACTTGAATAGTTCTAGTCTCTAATGTGATTGACAGAAGTTGATGAACACTTATAATGTAATGATGTCACCTGATCTTTTGAACAAAATGATCGTTTTAGAGCAGAAGAAATAGAAAGGTTGTGATACAAATCAACATTACAAGAATTGTTTGAGTCTAATTAAGATCACGCGTGCTACACGATGAACAGACAATCCTTGCTAACACTGATTGAGGATTAAATGCTCCTAGTTAGAAGGCAATTGAAGTTGCCATAGAAGTTCTGTCAAAACAAAAGTTCTTGCCTCCTGGGCATGTATGCCATTCGATGTGAAATCCATCCCGCATCCCCTTAAGAACATTAGGTGTGCTATCCACTTTAAGTATATCATCCATCTTATAGTGAACTGTAGTAAACAGTTAGGGTGATTGTGTGGAAGCTAGAATAGTTAAAACCACTAGATAATGCACTTAACTATGCTTGTCAATACACTAAGCTATCTCAGGAATTGCTAGAATATGTTGATTGCACATTGCCCTAAAGTTTCAATGAAAGAGATAAAAAGGTCTCCCTCTACCTGTAATAGGAAAAACAAGCAAGGTACATTTTAATGATAACCAAGGAACTTCATTCTAGTCACATACAAAAACACGAAGTTGCACCAGAAGTTCAATAGATAATGTCCTTGTGGATCCATTCTCTAAGGAGTAAACACTTCGTACTGATGCACGCAGATAAAAGCTAGAAGCAATACAAAGAAAAAATAGGAATCAATTGCCTGCTAAGATGGGAGATTAAGAAGAAGTAGAAGACCCACCCTAGGACAAATAAGTCAGTATGGACAAAAGATGAATGGGTGATTCAAGCATTAGCTCTAAGCAGTGTTGTAATTAATTCAAATTTTGAATCTGTAGTTGCAAATCTTGTTAACATAATGGTTTAAACTCTGCATAGGTCCTGAAATGTGTGTTTGTTAATATCTTGAATTCGGTGAATGCTTTACCCCCATGTAAAATTGTCTTGAATAAAGGGAAGCCACGATCTGAAACACAAAAGGCAACCTGGATCTGATACAGTTTGAACAAGGGACCAAACAGGTTAGGAAAGAACGGGTCAAAAACTATTTGCTAATATTGGTTTTCAAATGGGATCCACAGGAAAGTAAGTGCATTAGGAACACCTAATTGTGGTTATCAATGGAGACCAACACTGAAAGAAAATTTGCCTTAGGGGAAATGTGCCCTTTAACTAAGCTTTTCTGTGCAATGTTTATCATAACTGCTAAACACCAGGACCCCAACATAAATTGGGAAAACTGAAATTCCAAACTTCCACACTCGACTGTATTTTTTAAATGCAGGTCGTACAGGTCATCCTTTGGTATCTGGACTCAGGCTGTTCAACATTATAACGGGAAAGTCGTTCAAAGCTCAAAGAAAACTTTGTAGAAAGTTATTTACAGGTCATTCTGATTCGGGAGTGATCGCTTCGAAGCTATCATGGGTTATGGGATTATGTTTTGGTGATTGTGTGATCTCCAGAGTTACTACGTGGAGGACTTGGGACACAATCTATTCTCTCGTTGGGCAATTTGTGATTCTGATATTGAAGTTGCCTTCAGAAAGCATTCTTGTCTTTGTTAGGTGATAATTAATGGTGCAGACTTACTTTAAAGGTAGTCGTCGCACCAATTTGTACTCGTTATCAATTGATGATTATGATGAGGTCTTCTCCATATGCTTGTTATCCAAAGCTTTCCCAAGTCCAATTCATGCTGTGGCATATCGTTTAAGAACCATTTAAACCTTGGCACAATCAATGATCTTGTCAAAAAAAGGATCAGGTTAGAGTCTACCAGATTGATGTTTGAAAATGATCATCTTTGCCTAAGCCTGTCAACTTGGAAAAAGCAATGTTCTCCCACAAACCAAAATCTGAATACACCAATATGGAAATTCTTCATACCCTTCATATGGATCTATGTGGTCCAATGAGTGTCCAGAGTATTAATGGGAAGAAATACATTTTAGTCATCGTGGATGACTATTTAAGATTCACATGGGTAAAGTATTTGAGATCAAAGGATGAAACTCCAAAGTTTGTCATCAACTTTTCTTAAGCAATTCAGTTGTCTCATACAAACAACAGTCATATACATTCGAACTGATAATGGAAAGGATTCGTAACCAAGTTATGTCTTAAATAACTATGAATGTGTTGGATATTTCATCAAAAGTCTGTTTATGAGAACTCCTCAACAAAACGCGTTGCTCGAAAGACGAATTGTAACTTGTGGAAGCAGGCAGTACAATGCTGATATTCTCAATAAAGCACCAATGTTTCGATGGGCAGAGCTTCGTAGCTAATGCTTGTTACACCAGAACCGATCCCTCATTCATACTCTGTCAAAACAAGACCCCTTATGAGTTGTACATGATAGAAGCTGATCTTACATTTCTCTTGAGTATTTGGTGCATCTGTGATATCTACAAAATGATTAGCGAAGATCTAGGAAATTTTGCAAAGCTGACATGGGATTTTCGTTGGGTATGCTCC
Organism: Tanacetum coccineum; assembly: GCA_026074375.1. Classification (NCBI taxonomy): domain Eukaryota; kingdom Viridiplantae; phylum Streptophyta; class Magnoliopsida; order Asterales; family Asteraceae; genus Tanacetum; species Tanacetum coccineum. The sequence continues at coordinate 12,958 of BQNB010050856.1, read as the reverse complement.
TACGCAGGAAGGGGCTATAGAAATCTTCAACAAGTGAACTCGTCGAATTAATGAAACCAATTCACGTCACATTCGAATGAGATGCATCCGAAAAATGGCATCATATACGCATCAGTTCAGACCTGAGTTTTCATGTGACCCCTGAAAACTTTATTTCAGGCTGCCCTATAGCTGTTCCCTGCAACTACATACATTCCACCAACAGATAAAGATTCTGGGATTTTTTTCAAACCGATGTTCGATGAATACTTTAATCAATCTACATTAGAGAACCAGTCCCTACTGCTATTGTTAGTTAACGCTCCAATTGTTTCTCATAATTTATCTGTTTCTACATAATGTGATTGCTCAAGAGCACATTCTACAAGTCATTCACTGTCATCCTCACAAGTGCTATCCTCCAGTCCTTTCCTCAGGTGTTGCAGCTAGACCAAACTATCAAAGACACTCTCAATTACTCAAGCTGGACCTTCATACCTCAGTTAACTTGTTGAGGAGAATCCTTGTTCTGAACAGTCACATCTGGGGATGTTAGTTAGCTGAACCCAATACCATGTTAACTCAAACCACCTGATCATTCTCAGATGTTGGACCAAGATCACCCTACTTGATAACAACGTTGGCAATTCCCTCTTCCTGAATTACCAGAATAAAACTGTTAACATCTGATGCTTTGTGGTGACCTTTTCCATACTGAAATGTCCAAAGTCAAACCCAAGAACTTCAAAATGGAGTGATAGAGTTACATGGTTTCAAGCTTTGCAAGATGAAAATTCACGAATTTGATCGACTTAAAGTATGGGTATTTGTACCTCGCCCAATCTATGTTATGGTTATCGCTCTCAAGTGGATTTCAAAGTGAGCTTGATGATTTATGGTGATAGTACTGAAAAACCAAAGACTACTCGGTTAGTTGCAAAGGGATATCGTCAGGAGGAAGCGTATTTGATTTGTGGTAAGAATCGTTTGCTTCCAGTGCTCGGATAGAGGGCCATCAGAATAGTCATTGCCATGCTGCAACCAAGAATATGATCATCTACCGTTGGTGTCAAAAACTGCTTTTTAAATGGTGATCTTCATGAAGAAGTCTTTGTCAGTCAGCCTGAAGGCTTTGAAAACCAGGATAATCCTACTCAGTTTATCGTCTGAAGAAGGTCTTTATGGGCTTAAGGCCAGGCACTAGGGCGTGGTATGACACACTATCAAAGTTCCTTTTGGCAAATATTATTCTTCAGGGTTGCCGTGGATCCAACGTTGTCACTCGCAAATCAGGCAAAACATATTCTACTAGTCATCAATATATCGTTGATGTCAACTCTTTTTTGCCTCAACAGATCATAAGCGTGTCACGTATTTTCCAAAGAAATGTGCTCTAAATTCAGAGTCAATGATGGGACAGATGTCGTTTTTCTTTATGGACTACAAGTTTCACAATAAGTCCCAGAGGATCTTTATTAACAAAGCAAATTATGCCCTGATTACCTTAACGAAAATATGGAATGGAGCTCTCTGACCATGTCGTACACCAATGGTTGATCGATTGAAAATTAGACGAGGATCTCATGGGGATTTAGTGGAAATCTCGAGTTAGAGGAATTTGTTGCTACCTAATATTCCGTAACAGCAGTAGACAAGGACATTTGTATTCGCTGGTGATGTGTGCTAGATTCAGGTCTTAAGCCTACCTAAAAGCAACCTTGAATCAATATAACGTATCTTTCGGTACCTAAAAGGAACCTTTAACCTGGGTCTTTGGTATGAAGGATCAATAGAATGTTTTGTCATTAAATAGCTTATGTACAGATGCGGATCATGCGGGATGTCAGGATTCGAGAAGAAGTACGTCGGGAAGTGCTCAGTTTCTTGGAGATAGATTGGTTAGCTGGTCATCAAAGAAGCAAAGAAGTACGGCCATCTCAACAACAGAGGCGGAATATATTGCAATGTCTGGATGCTGTGCTCAAATCCTTTGGATGAGATCTCAGCTAAAAGACTACGGCTTTCTGTTCAATAAGATTCTATGGTATTTGGATAACAAAAAAGTGCCATTAGCTCTAAGATGCAATGATGTCCAACATCACGATTAAGCACATCGACCTCACGACACCCATTTCATTCGAGAGAAGTTTTGTAAAATGGAGTGGTTGAACTTACTTCGTGGAAAACAAAAAATATCAACTGGCAGATATCTCACCAAAAGCTTTTTTTTTTTTTTTTTTTTTTTTTTTTAAATTTTTTTTTTTTTTTTTTTGTTGTTTTTTTTTTTTTTTACCAAGAGAGCGTTTTGAATTTCTACTCCCACGACTTGGGATGAAGAGTTTAACCCCTGAAACCCTCAAACGCCTTCAAGAAGGAGAGGATGAGTAAATGAAGTGTCCTCTTGTATCCTTTGTACATAAGTACATAAAAATAGACTTGGTAAATATTTTAAGTCATTTGGGAATTTACAAATAGTTTGCATTACTTCAGATTGCAACCCGTGTCTCATTCAAAGGAACGATTGTCGTCTTAAGACAACTGGTTAACAACGAGTAATTAATTTCCTCGGGCATGGATTACTTTATTTCATGCAATTTTGGGATTACGTACGTTTGAGTGCATTTTTCTTAATTCGGAGAGAAGTCTTTATGTTTGATAAACCAAATAATTTTCTTATTGATTCTTCAAAAATTAGTTATGTTAACATCGGTGGGTATAAGTGTATGTGGTTAAATACAATTCGGACAATTGACTTCAATCAAGGACTACTGCTACTTGTTAATAAAAAAACGGGTCATCGATCTGGAGGAGGTTGAATGTAGTTCAAATTTAATGTCGGGGTGCCGATTGGAAAGTAATAACCGGAGTCTTGGAGAGACAAAAGAAGTCTATAGGAACCAAATCTTCAGAGCTCTCCATTTCGCATTCTCTAACTGTGTTCGCCCTCTAGCGTAACAGAGGACATATGATACAAATTCAAACTTCCCACCACCACCACTCCACTACAAAAATTCTATAGGGTCATCGAGCATATTTGGGATGAAAGTTAAAGATCTAGGAATCTCGATGCATTATTAGTGGGAAGACTCAGAGATATTGGCTACAACTAATCAAGAGAAGTGAATGATTAAGATCAATATCATCGGTAATGCAACATACATCTTGTACATTCTAAGTAGTATGGAATTTGATGTTATGTGTCAGTGTATGAATCTTTCATGAGTTTTTCATTAAACTTAAAAAAACCTGGTTTTTTAAGAAGTTTAACAAAAAAAAACTTTCAAAATTATCATATCTGACACTAACACATTCCCTCAACGATTGAGGGGGAGCATTAATATGTTCCATACACAGCTTGTAACTAAAATATGATCATACATCTAAGGTTCTCAAGGTGTATTCTCCACCCCCCATGTTGCAAACATTTCGGAAATACCGAGCACATGTTGAGGTGGGAGTTTTCTGAAAATGCAAAAACTATCAGGGGTACTAAACTTTTTGATAGTTATTATCATAAGTACCTGATTGCGTTTTTCAACATTGATTTCAATGGCAAGGTGAACTGTACAAAGGGACTGACCAGTATTTACTTTTATCGAAGTTATAAGGATGGTAAGGTTAGGTATCGTTCCTTGATCCTGCCAGAACCGGAGGGATTCTACCCATGGGACAATTCCGCTGTTAGTACAGAAGTCCTTAGGTATGATTTAAAGTAGTAATGTGAGAACAAGGGAAATAGTGCCGACTTGAGATGGAGCTAGTATTGGAACATTCCTAACAGGTGCTAGTCTTGAAGTCTTGGTATAACACTGGCCTGGTTGAGGAATGAAAAGAATTGTACAGATAAATGGTGTAAAGAAAGAAGCCTCCATACATTAGCAGAAACGGGTCAATACATATGCTGTCAGATCACAAGTTGATTGCTGACATTGAAAACGACATCATGGACCCAGTGATGCAATGCACAACCCTTCCCAGCCATTCGAGTTTCTTTTAAAAGAAACTTGTTTCATTTCCCACGAGACTAAACATGTAATCTACTGACTCATCATCCGAGTAAGTTGGTATTGAAAAGGTGGCAGTCAGCTCCAGCCTCCGATCACTAATATCAAAGCGCACTTTCGAGTCTAGAGCCAAGAGATCATCAATTAATCTCGTTAGGACACATTTCCATTTATCTTGTCTTTCACACACTGTGGAAAACAAGGTATCTTAAGAGTCCTACGCATTATATCCTTGTGATATTGCCAGAACATCCCGAAGAGTATTACGACGAAGGTATTCACTATGAAATGAAAATCCTGCTAGATTGGCAACCTTAAAATAATGTTCTCATTTACTCGTGAAGTTTTTTCATATTTCCATTATCGTATATTTATATGATGTCTTACCGCATCTAGTGGTCCATCATGTTTATATCATGAATTTCATTATGTGTACCTCAGTCACGTCTATTGCTATGATAATTAACATACAAAAAATTGTAGATCAAGAGTAAATCTTGTCTAGCATTCCGATCACTTTTATTATGCTACAACTATATAAGTCCACGGTATTCTAAGGCTTCCAAATCTATTATTATAAAAAGGCTATCTAGATAACAATCAATGTTATACATAAGTCTTTTTCACGGATTCAAATTATTTCATAAACTCCATGTATATAAATTATTAACATACAAATATTCTAATGCATTAAACCACATTGCATCATAAACAAATATTTCAATATAACAACATGCATTCAAATAAGCATAAAATTAATCACATAATTAGCATATTATAGACTAGAAGCCCGATATCACTAAATTCACGGCCTCAGATTTTTATTACTAGTTATTTTGCAAGTCCCAACGTAGCGTTAATTTATTGTAGTGATTGAGATAACAACTTATTTGGCAAAAATGTCTCAATAAAGAAAATCATATTGACAAACAAGAGCTATTTAACAGTAGACATATCATGTTATAATTGTAAGAGATCACACTTCCTTTTCTATATTGTACAAATTGTAAATGATCAAAAACACCGAGCATGTCACCACTTTGCCTATAATACTTGGGTAATTGATTAAATATCTACGAATGTTTTCGCAAAGAAACCCCATCAAGACTTGTGAAAATCATATTAAGATTATCACAAGAAAACATATATAACCCTCATAAAATAACATTTATACAATGTTTTAACATAAATGAATATATAATTGATGATTCTAATCATGACATATAACATACGCATGACGTATAGTCGATGCTTAATGAATATTTAATACACAATATCAATACATCAAAATTTATTAACCACAACCGTTACACTTACTGTAAAATATGATATGAATCAAAAATCCATTTTGTTATAATATATCAAACCAAGATATGTCTATCATACGTTAATAAAAAATCGAATACACGAAAACTACTAGTCAAGTTTATTCTATGTTTATAATGCATTAGTTTAGCATCAATATGAAGTTTGGATCCGTATTACTCATCTTTAACTTTAGGAAATAAATATTTATTAAACAATCATACACACAATATTAATATTAGCCATATAAATATTCTAGCCTTTTTAATCTATAACTGATTGAATGAGTTTACATCATTGACTATTGATTTTTGACAAAAGATGAAAGAAAAAAAATCTTCATTGACGATAGCTTATTAACATATAATTAAAGGAGTTAAAATTCGTACCTTGACCAATGAAGCGTCATGAGGTTCAATAAAAAAATCTGCTTCATTCTCGTTTGCCTTTTTGAGAATTAAGATCACAATGCAAGATTCCCATTGTAATTACATCATAAACTTCATCGTTAGAGCGTGCTGATAACGTGTTGTAAAATAATAAGCCTACTAGCATAATAATAACAATAAGCAAGAGAATGTACAAGAGTATAAAAGGGGAAGATGAAACTTGTTGTTGGTGTCTTTCACATTACATTATATGTATTAAGTACCATATAAGAGGTTACAAGACTAATCATAATGGTGGATGTTACAAGACCAATCATAATGGTGTAGGTTACTAATTAAGGGTATAAATGTGTAAAATCATTATCAATAAATCTATACTACTTTATAAATCATTTAGCCCATCTATTTTTAGAAGTCTTAAATTAAGTAAAAAAGATTACTTTATTAGGAAAGATGTAAAACCATTAGAAAATATTCAGCTTACACATTTAAAAGCCTTTAAAAAATCAACCAATTAAATGGTAAAGTTGTAACGTCCATATACGTTTTTAATACAGTCAACTTATAACTGATAACATTGATATTGTCATCAATTCAGTCAAATTATAATTGTTGCATTCATGTGGTCCATTTGTAATGGTCCAATAAACATCATTTAAGTGTAAACCACAAACTCAAATACGAGTATAAAAACAACATACTAACAAAATTCATTACACCATTTTCATCTCTCTATTTTATCTCTCTTAAAAACAAAAACACCTTTCTTTTTCTTTCTTCAAACCATCAAATTTCGCCGTCACATATTAGATTTTGCCGCCACTACCGTTTAGTTATGCCACCACTTTTGCCAACATCATGTGCACTCAGCCGCTACCGCCGCCATTGCCTCCGCCGTCTGCCAAGCTAATGATCATGGCTTTGGAAGAATACGGGTACCAAAGCAGAAGAGGAATACGGGTACCAAAGAAATAAAAGTCTTCTTATTCCGGTGACGTCATTTTAAAAAAAAGCTGATGAAGGTTTTGGAGATGAATGAAGAGGGTTTAAGATGTTTGATTTGGATGATTTTCTTAAAATGTTTGATGACATCATGGTTAATTATTGCAAGGATGATTTCAAGAAATGTTAAGGGCTTACATCATTGATGTCAAACGCTAAAGTTTGATGGATTTGGTTTTTTTAGGGATAGAGTCTTATGAATTAATGATTGATCTGCAAAGCATCCGTGATCATGAATCTATTAACTTTTGATGAAGTGTCTGAGATTTTTAGTTAGTTTTTTTCATTATGTTATGTTAGTGATTTGGTGATTGTAGTTTTGAATTGATGATCGATGATGATGATGATAACCCGTTTGGGGTTTTATTTGTCGAATTTTAATATTTGATTTGTGATTATTGGGGTGTTTGGAATTGTTCAATTTACTTAACTATTACTTACGTTCAACGGTAATTTTTTTTATTATGTAGTGATTGTTCACTGTTAAAAATAATTATTGAATTTGTCCAAGTTTATCATTTCCAAATCTTAAAAAAAGAATAAGCAATATCATTAAAAACGTGTAACCGCTTAAACCATCATTGTAACAGCCTCCAATAATTATTAAAAACGTGTAACCGCTTAAAATCATTACTATCAATAATTATTATTAAAAATGTGTAACCGCATCCATAATATAAATCCACACAAACCATTTCATATCTCCCACACACAAATGCTTTTTGTTACAGCAAAAATAGTCTCTCAATATACCCTCACTTTCACTCCTCAACTCTTACTGATACTTACTGCAGAGATTCTTTATTTTTTTCGTTAGAAAAACGCTTAACCGGATAACATTTGCTCGCCGCAAAATATAGTCACATGGTACCCGCCGTCGCATTGCGCGGGTACCCGGCTAGTATTCATAACACTAATAACTATTACTACATTATGATTTATTTACCGAAACACAAAATTTAGAATAAAGTTTTCTCTTGCAAACTAAGAGCTCTCAATTATTGGTATTGGTAAAGTGGGCACATCATTTGGGCCTTTAAGCTTCAACTTTTGGCTTTCTTTTGATTCATTGGTTCGATTATACGGTCGTTTGGCTTATTTGATTCGATTAAATATATTTTTCGATACAACTGAAAATCGAACAGAACCATATTCAAATTGTATTAAATCAAATAGAAAACCGAATTAGAATTTGATTTGGTTTTCGAGTTGACACGAATAACCTCACTTACATCATTTATATTTTTAAAAATTACATTTATGTAGATTATTAATAAAAAAAAAAGTTTCAAGCTTAAAAAGTAATTTTTATTCTAGAATAAATTTTCAATGTTTTTTACGTATATAAATGTATACAAAAAATAGAATTCGGTTTGTAGTTCGGTTTTTGGTTTAAATTGTCAAAACCATTTCCATAATCAAAATCAAGAATTTAATTCAGTTCGGTTCGCTTTTGACGTATTCGGTTTGGTTATAAATTCGGTTCGGTTCGGTTTTGATTTTCAGTTCCTGTGAGTATTACCCGAACTCTGCCCCTATAAAATGGTTGAATAGTTTTAACGTTTAATCTAAAAAAAATATAAATAAAAAATCTTCGTGTTAAGGTATGAAATAAGTAGATTAGCGTCATGGAAATGAAAGATCAACAACATGTTTTCGTTTGTTATTCGAGTGTAACCAATAGTTTTAAACTCGTATTGTTAATGATCATAACTCTAACTACGAATTCATATAAATCTATATGGGTATGAAACAAATTTTTAATTTTCAGATGGTTTCCTACTATTAATTACTATTAACAGATAATCATGATAAACACAAAGACGTAAATCTAGATGACAAACATATAAACTATCCAATTTAACAGCATATGTAACTAACAAATCATGTCATTAAGATATTAAACTTATAATTAGGCAAGCACAAAAGTATTTAGCCTTTCATTACAAACATTAAATCAAAAACTAAATAATTCAAAGTAATGAAACTATTCATAAGTGTTGATAACAATCATCCTGAATTAAATGAGCGTTAATGATGTTTGAAGTCTTCTAATCTTGTTGATCTTAGCTTGGTAAGTGGTTAAGAATGGAGAAAAATCGTCGGGAACTTATAAGATTATGAAAAATGTAACCCTAAGTTGGGTTTAAGGATGATATTTATAGAAAGCCCAGCCTGTATTGTATACGACATATATGTATAAATCCTATACGTCGTATATGTATAAATCCGATCATCGTATAGGTCTTCGAATCCCTAATCTTCATTTCTGGTCGATATAGTATACGACGTATAGCTATGAACTTACATGTCGTATACGATTCACAAGATTGCGAGTTCAACTCTTAGCATAAACATATATGTGTGTAATTTTCTGAATTTCCAAAAGAACTAGGATACAAACATTATTAAACGGTATTAAATATTTGGCCTAAGCCCAATTGTAGGTTTAGTCTGTCAAATGTATATTTGCTAATAAAATTTACTTTATTATTTCATGTAATATTTGACTTCAAATAATTTACATCAAGTAAATGAAATTTATTTTAATATTCTACAATTTAGTTAAACATTTTCATCATTGAATTTTTTTTATTGAACTAGTTTTGACTTTTCGAAATACAAAAACTGAAAAAAAAGGCAAGTTTAGAAAGTAAACAACGGCTCAATTTTAAATTCTTTTTCTCTTGATGTATAAAAGATTGATTTCATAACAATTTTTATGAAGATCGTTTCATTTAAAATTTAAGTATTTATCTTGTTTTTTTATTTGCATATTTCAGTATCAAGTGTTTTAGTTTTATGTTTATAGTTCATAAATATACGAAGTTTAATATTACGGTCAATTTAATAGCACGTGCTCCATGTGTCTTATGCTATCGATTACGTGTCCCTCTATTTTCTGTTTCAAAGCCGTGCTCAGCTTGCTCCAAAGTTTTTACAGGGGATATTTATGGAGACCATGCTATATCTTGTGCCGGTATTATTGGTATTAAGCATCGGCATAATGTTGTGCGTGATACTCTGGTCGACATATGTTTCCGGTCAGGGATTTCGGCTGGAAAAGAAGTTGATATTGGTCTTGGAGGAGGATGTGACAAGCCCCTACGTCCCGCGGATATGTTACTCTATTCGTGGGATGAAGGGCTTGATGTGTGTGTGGATTTGACAGGGTCCTCACCTTTGACGCAGACTGGGATGGTTGATTTTGTGCCCGGTCGTGCAGTGATTGATGCAGCACATCGTAAACGTGTCAAGTACGAGGCTAAGTGTGCAGACATCGGATATGGTTTTCTCCCCTTTTCATTTTCTTCGCTTAGGGAATTAGATAAGGATGCGGTGACCCTACTGAAGCGGATCCGAAAGTTCTCCGTGACTTGACTCGCGAAATCTTATTCCTTTTTATATATAAATAAATATAAATAAATATAAATATATAACAAGGATCAAAATCCACAAAATCAATGAAACCGGAAGTAGTATGGAGTATTTCCGGGTCGTTATGTCCCAACGAGGCTTGAATGGAAAATTGAATGACGGATTGATGATTGATGTTTGAATGACAAAGATTTGGATTTGATTTTTCTAAATAAAATGCAAAAGCAATTAAGGAAAACCTAACAACGAAAGCTATTAAAGATTTAAACCTAAAATGAGACGGGAATGTAAAAAATGCGAGCTATAAAAAGAACTATATTATCAAAAATTAAACCCTAAAGCGATAAAAATGCTAAAATGCTAAGCAGCCTGACCTCAAATAAGCTAATGGAAAATGGAACAGACAAGTTGGGCACTAAACCTAATAAGCAAATGCAGACCAAGTTAAGCAAGGTAAATAAGCTAGAACAGGCCTAGACAAATCTAATAAGCTTAACTAACCCTAAATAAGCAAATTCAACAAGTAATTAAGCTAAATTAAGCAAGAGAAACTCAGCAGTACTAACTTAGAGTTAGTACTGCTAGCTTTGAGTTAGTACTGCTGGCTTAGATTTAGTACTGCTAGCTTTAATAAAACACAATGAAACAAGAAATAAGCAAACAAGCTAAAACAGATATTTAACTATCCCTAATAAGCACTTAGGCATAAGAATAAGCAACTAGAATAAACTAGAATGACAAATAAGCTCAAAACTAAAAAACTGATAAACTCTTAAAATTACTTTGAAAAGGCAAATAAACTTAAATAAGCTCTACTAAAGTCAGTAAACGAAAATGGGCTTAATCTACTCTAAAAAGCTAAGCAAATTCTAAAATACGCAGAAATAATAAACTAATACGCAAAAAATGAACTGACAGTACTAACAGTATTTTACCTGTACTATCTGGAGTTAGTACTATAGCTTTGAGGTTAGTACTGCTAGCTTTAATAATCCCAAAAGAAGGAACTTAGAGTTAGTACTGCTAGCTTTGAGTTAGTACTGCTAGTTGAAAATACCCCTGAAAGTTTTCAAAAATTATTTTTCTTCTTAATTCAAGCTGATTTGATCCTAATTTGTTAAAAACAGATTATCAAATAACAAAATAAGACACTTATAAGCAGATTTCAATCAAGAATAAGCACTTAAATAAGCTGAATCAATCTAACAGTATTAACTCATAACTAACAGTACTAACTAAGAAATTTGCACAAATCACTTTTAAACTAACAACTAAGCAAGATAAGCACTAAACATCATGATAAAGCATAAATAAGCAAATATAGGCAACAAATAAGCACTATAAGCAGTTCTACAGTAAATAAGAAAAATAAGAAAAAGAGAGACTTACAACTCCCTTGCTCAAAACAGGGTTAAACAAAGAGTCTACAAGCTCTAGCTTGTATAAAACAAGCTAGTGAGAGTCCATAAGCCCATCCAGAACTGGCTTATCATCCATAAGCTGTGGTATATTTGAGTGTGGAATTTTCTATGACTTTACTTAACTTCTTAGTATTTGAGTTAAGACAAATGACTTATATGATTTTATAAGACTTAAAACATATTAAGTAAAGCTGTTAACAAAGGAAATACAGAGATTCAAGAATTGACTTAAAAACTTCAAATTTGCATTAAGACGAAAATTAAAGTTACAAGACTTGGAAGAGTAAAATTGCATAAAAATAAGCTAAAATTTAACTAAGAAAATCGATCCTGGTTCTTGGGTTACAATGGCCCTATTTATACTAAAAACTTCCTCCTTGGGTCTTCCAGCTGTGCTTTCTTCTGTGTTTCTTTGTAGAGACAAAAACCCAAGTGTGCTTGTTGTGTGAGGTGATTCTAAAACAAATCTCAGCCTTCAATTTCTTTTGTGCTTCTTTTGAGTCATCTAAGCCATCGAAATTACTTGAAAATGATGAGGGATTGCCAACATGGCAATTATAAAGCTGGGGGGAGATAGTGGAGGAGGGGGAAATGTTTTATCCAGGGTGTTGAATGATTTGCAGGGTAAAAGAAGGTGAAGGGAACCCGTGAGTGGTTCTTGGGTTTAGTTGGGCGGGAAAAAATAGTTTTGGGTAAGTCGGCAGCTTTGGCCCCTCAAGTTATACTTCACACGATTTCTAATTTTAGTCATTGTCTTGTTATTCTTGTAATACAACTTGAGGTTTGACAATTTTAGTCCCTCAAGTTGTATTTTCTTTACTTGGTTGACTTTTGACTTTGTCGGGGTTGACTTTCTGACTTTGACTGAATTTGGCTTCGATTTGACTTTGTCTTTTCCATTCCGTGCTTGGTTTGGTCGTTTTTGGCTTTCTTTTTGTCATTTTCTTGAATATTCGTTTCCTGCACAATTCAAATGCAAAACATACAAATACAATGTATTTTTGGTACGTTTTTAGTCATTTAAGTCCGTTTTTAATGGAAAATGATATGTGTAATTAAGCATATACCATGACTCAAGACATTGGAGCACGTACTGCTGTTCATATTTTTAATAGGATTAGCTTTGCTATAGCTAAAGGAGTGGGAGCTCAGCTAGTATCTCGGCTTCCCACTAACTTTTTGTAAATATTTTATTTCTTCTAATAAAGTGATGTTATAATAATAATAATAATAATAATAATAATAATAATAATAATAATAATAATAATATAGAGGCAGATGCGGTTACATTGCTGAAGCGGATCCGAAAGTTCTTCATAATTCAAGATATTGGGGCACTCGCGGCTATTCATATTTTTAATAGGATTAGTTTCGCTATTGCTAAATGAGTGGGAGCTCAGATAGTATTTCGGCTCCTTTCTAATTTTTTGTAAATCCTATGAATTTCTAATAAATTGATGTTTATAACAAAATAATAATA
>BQNB010050855.1:0-41299 GCA_026074375.1 Tanacetum coccineum | reverse complement strand
AGCGAACGCGTAAAACTTTAAAAATAAATAACGGAATTTATTAAAGTTGTAAATAACCTGAAAATGAGAAATGTTACATTGTACCTTGGAGTAGTATCCACATTCTTGTTCCTGGTGTTTGAGGAAGTTCTGAGGTTGTTGTTGGTAGGTTTGTAGAGTTTCTTGAAGTACTTTGCAATGAGAGCCAAATTCTTCTGCATATCTTTGTCCTTCTGAGCTTGTTCAGGATCACTGTCTTCTTCAGAAGCTGACTCAGATGGAGGTGTGATTGGTTTGGCTATCTCTTTGCCTTTGTATCTTGTAGCTGCATGAGATCTGGTTGGAAGTGAAGCTTTGGATGTTGGTGCATATGATTTGTGATGTTTTGGTGTTTGATAATAAGGATCTTGCATTGTTTGAGCAGTAGCAACAAGTGCTAATGGGTTAGCATTCTTGGCCATTCTTTCAGCACGGAGTTCATTAACTTCCTTTTGGTATTGTTTCAGAATGTCAAAGAGCTTATGATATGAAACTTCATCCAACTTGTGTTGTTGCTTCACAATCGTGACAAATCTTGACCATTCTGGTTGAAGTTGTTGAAGAAATTGAACATTGACTTGCATCGTTGCAACTGTCAAATTGTTTCTGATCATTTCATTCATCATCTTGTAGAATCTTGTGTAGTAAGACTCAATTGTTTCTCCATCGTGAGAGGTGAATTGACCAAACTCCCAAAATAAGTTTGTCTTGACATCTTGAATATTGAGTGATTCACCTTGTTGTAACCTCTCGATGGCTTCCCACATTTCTTGAGCTGTCTGACATGCATCAACAGTTGAGTAGATTTCATCTCCAATTCCAGTCAATATCAAATGAATCGCTTCTTTTTCAGATTCATAATGAGCTTTGTTCTCAGGAGTCATATTCAGAACTGTCTCGACTGATGTTTTTGCAGGAACTTCTGGAGAATCCTCTGTTGCTGGAACAGCTGGTGTAGTGACCATTGTTGGAATATAAGGACCTGTGAGAATGCACTTTCGTAAGGCATCACCATTTGGTCTTGTATCAATGTATCGTAAGAACCGTGATCGCCATTGTGCATATCGTCCTGTTGCAAGCATTGGTGGACGATCCCTTGAACCAGCTGCCATTATGTTGTTATGCATTTGACTGTCGGTTGTGGAAGTTGCAATTGGAGTCGTCATGATGGATGATTGATGAATTATGAAGTGAGAAGGATTTGTAGGATCTTAAGCAGGTAAAGTTATTGTTGTTGTGGATTGAGTACAATTAATGTTCACGGGATTTTACAATTCTTGGATTTAAACCGAGAGAAGAATCGTATCTTTCACGGGATTTTACAAAATCAAGAAAAAACCGTAAAACAAAAATTACTTAATTCGGTTCTAGTTCGGTTGTTATGTAAAGCACCTAATTCGGTTCATGCTTGTTCGGTTCGTTAGTTCGGTTGTCTAGTTCGGTTCTCTAGTTCGGTTTGTCTCGATCGATTATCCTAGTTCGATGGTCCTAGTTCGATTGGTTATAGCTAGTTCGATCCAAGCTAAAGGCGCTCGTTCGATTGTGCTTGTTCGATCCAAACACACCACTCGTTCGATTGAAACAACGAACACTCGTTCGATCCTTGAGTATTTAACTCGTTCGATCCACTCTAGATCGATCCTCCTAGTTCGATCGTTGAAGGAATAAGCTCGTTCGGTCCTTGAAGGATTTCACTTGTTCGATCCTTTCCAAAAAATACTAGTTCGATCCAAAACTGAGAAAACCCTTGTTCGATCCTCGAAGTGAGATCTTGTTCGATGGACTCGTTCGATGGGCTAAGTTTTCCCTCGTTCGATTGTTACTCGTTCTTTTCGTCCTTGCGTTTTGCTTAGCCACGCACGAAGTAACCACGATTACAATACAATTACAAACACTAAATCGAACCAAATTGAGGTAACCAAATCGAACCACTTTGCTAAAAAAAACTAAACCACGAAACGAACAAAACAACAAAAAATACAAACACGAAACAACCACTAAAACTAAACCCACCCGTGGCGAATGATACCAAATGTAGGTTACCCTTTAATCACTTTCACTTCATTATTGAAACAAGAAATTAAGATGAGAAGATATGAAGAATTGTAGAGAGAAGTTAGAGAGAGAAAGTAGAGAGAAGAATGAGAGTTGGATGAATACTTGCAAAATTACAATATGAGAATTAACAATAATCAACAAGCATCAACAAGCATCAACACCCTCTCCATACTTGGAGAGGGGTATTTATACTTAATACCAAGAGGCTTTCATGCCTTGGTATTTCTACGGGCCGGGCTCGGGATTACTTGGGCTTTCGCCCGATACACGTGACCGGTTAGATTACATTTAAGAGCCCGTTTACCCGTGTAGCCTATTACAACGTATAATTAATTAAGTGACTGAGACCTAATATAATGAACGAACTTCCATTGTTCGACTCAATATATTTTGAGGCTAACATAATTGTATTTGGCATTGGTTGTTGCGTGAGCTCGTTTAGTTTGCTATGTAAGTTACGTTATATAATGGATGGACTAAAGTAAAACAAACATTCCCATGAAAATGGTTGCATCTAATTTAATAGATGAATAATTGCATAGAGGAAAATTGTGGGTTGTTATACTGTTGACCATGGACCTAGTTATCCAACGGAATCTAGCTCATCTTGGTGCTTATGACATGCTCTAGGAACTAAAAGTTATGTTTTCTAAACAAGCTGAACAGGAACTCCTGCAGACCATGAGAGAATTTCACGCATGCAAGCAGGAGGAAGGTCAATCAGTTAGCTCATATGTTCTAAAGATGAAGGGCTACATTGACAACTTGGAGCGACTCGGTCAACCAGTTGGTCAAAACCTTGCAGTGAGTCTTATCTTAGTCTCTCTCAATAAGGATTTTACCAGCTTCGTGCAGAATTTCAATATGCACGGCATGGGGAAGACCGTGAATGAACTACATGCCATGCTTAAGCTGCATGAAGAATCGCTGCCAAAGAAAGATGCTAATCCTGCACTTCATGCAATACGAGCAGGAAGGGTTCAGAAAAACCAAAAGAATAAACCGCACAAAGCTGGTAGAGGGGGTAAAGGTAAAGGAAAGAACAAGATGGGCTATGCTCATAACAATGTTCCATTTGCTCCTAAACCTAAGACTCCTCCACCACCTAAGAAGGATAACCCAGCAAAGGACGCCATTTGCCACCAATGTGGTGAAGTTGGGCACTGGAGAAGGAACTGTCCCGTGTATCTCGCCGAGTTGATGAAAAAGAAGAAGCTATCTCAGGGAGCTAGCACTTCAGGTATTTTCACCATAGAACTCTATTCTTTCCCTAGTAAATCTTGGATTTATGACACTGGTTGTGGTACTCATATTTGTATTACTACTCAGGGACTACGGGGAAGTAAGAAGCTGAAACCAGGGGCTTTGAGTCTGTACGTGGGCGATGGTCATCGTGCAGCCGTTGAAGCAATTGGAACTTATCATTTAGAGCTCCCTAGTGGATTAGTTATTGTCTTGAACAATTGTCATTATGCTCCCTCTATCACTAGAGGTGTTATTTCAGTTTCGCGTTTGTTTGACGATGGATTTATTAATCGTTTTGATGATAACAATGTTATTTCAGTTTCAAAGAATAATCTAGTTTATTTTATGGCTGTCCCACGGGATGGTATTTTTGAAATTGATATGTCTTGTTCTAATACAAACGATAGTTCTATGTATGCAATTACTAATAAAAGAGCCAAAATTAATTTAGACTCTTCTCTCTTGTGGCACTGTCGTCTTGGACACATTAGCAAGAAACGCATTGAAAAGTTGCAACATGATGGACTTCTCAATTCTATTGACATTGAGTCATTAGGAAAGTGTGTTTCATGCTTGTCTAGTAAGATGGCAAGAAAACCTTATTCACATCAAGTGAAAAGGGCTAAAGATCTATTTGGACTAATACACACCGATGTATGTGGCCCATTTAGAATAGTGTCAAGACAAGGAGCTAGCTACTTCGTCACTTTTACTGACGACTTCAGTCGTTATGGTTATGTTTACCTGCTGAAACATAAACATGAAGTGTTTGAAACCTTTAAGGTATTTCAAAAGGAAGTAGATAACCAACTCGAAAAAACCATTAAGTCACTACGTTTTTATCATGGAGGTGAATATATGAGTCAATATTTTTTGGACCATCTAAAGGAGCATAGGATTATTTCCCACCGCACTCCTCCCTACACGCCATAAAATAATGGTGTGCCAGAGAGGAGAAATCAAACACTGCTAGACATGGTTCGATCTATGATGAGTCAAACTACTCTTCCAAAGTCCTTTTGGGATTATACACTTGAGACTGCTGCACACATTCTCAATATGGTTCTAACTAAGAAGGTTGATAAGACACCATATGAAATATGGCATGGGCAAGCCCCTAAGCTGTCTTACTTAAAAGTTTAGGGTTGTGAGGCGCTTGTTAAGCGTGATACACTTACCAAACCTGACAAGCTTGATCCTACATCTTTTAAGTGTATCTTCGTAGGATACCCAAAGGAAACAATAGAATATTCTTTCTACAACCCATCTGAGAACGAAGTATTTGTTGCTTGGAATGCTGAGTTCTTTGAGAATGATCTTATAGATCTAAAAGCAAGTAGGAGTGTGGAAGATCTTGAACTAATTCAAGAAGAAGATACAAATCCTTCTTTAGACGCTAGCTTAGATCATGAAGAGGATGATCAAGAAATTGATGTACCTCAAAGTGATATCAATCCCATTCGTAGGTCTACAAGGACACGTCTTCCCATAGATCGATTGTGTTTATACGTCAATGTTGAGGAACATGAGTTAGGGGATCTCGGTGAACCCGCTAACTATAAAGCTACATTGTTGGATCCCGAATCTAAGAAATGGTTTGATGCGATGAATGTGGAAATGCAATCCATGAAAGACAATGATGTATGGGTCTTAGTTGAGCTTCTTCCCAATGCTAGAACTGTTGGTAGCAAGTGGCTCTTCAAGAAAAAGACTGACATGGATGGTGCAATATACGTCTTTAAAGCTCGTCTTGTAGCAAAGGGCTTCACTCAAACCTACGGGGTTGATTATGAAGAAACCTTTTCTCCTATAGCAGACATTAGAGCTATAAGGATTCTCATAGCTATAGCAGTGTACTATGACTATGAGATATGTCAAATGGATGTCAAACCGCCTTCCTCAATGGACATCTTTCCGAAGAAGTCTATATGGAGCAACCTGAGGGTTTTGTGAATCCAAAATATCCTAACCATGTATGTAAGCTCAAGCGTTCCATTTATGGACTTAGCAAGCATCTAGGCAATTGAATAAGCGATTTGATGATGAAATCAAGAAATTCGGTTTCACTCAAAATCCTGATGAGCCATGTGTATACCAAAAAGCTAGTGGGAGTTATGTCGCTATCCTGATTCTATATGTCGATGACATATTACTCATGGGAAACAACATTCCAATGTTACAAGATGTAAAATCCTATCTTTGGAGAAGTTTTGCTATGAAATATTTGAGGGATGCTGCATATATTCTTGGAATCAAGATCTACCATGATAGGTCAAAACGGTTAATTGGTTTATGTCAAAGTGCTTACATTGAGAAAATCTTGAAAAGATATTATATGGAAAATTCCAAACGTGGAACAATCCTAATGCAAGAAAAGCTTAAATTGAGTAAGTCACAAGGTGCTTCAACACCTGCTGACAAACAACGCATGCAAAATGTTCCATACGCTTCGGCTATAGGATCAATTATGTATGCTGTGAGATGTACTTGTCCTGATGTTGCGTTCGCACAGAACATAACAAGCCGATTTCAACAGAATCCAGGTGAAGAGCACTGGACTGCTGTTAAAAATATTCTTAAGTATCTTCGTAATACTAAGGATGTGTTTCTGGTATATGGAGGTAATATGGAACGAGAGCTCATAGTTTATTGCTACACTGATGCTGGATATCTAACTGATGCTGACTATTTAAGGTCGCAGACAGGATATGTGTTCGTTCTAAATGGAGGTGTTGTTAATTGGAAAAGTACAAAACAAAGTATTTTTGCAACCTCATTTACAGATGCTGAATATATCGCTGCTTTTGATGCATCGAAGGAGGCTGTATGGATTCGTAAATTCATTTCTAGGCTTGGTATTGTTCCTACAATTGAAGAACCCATAAGTATGTATTGTGGTAATACTAGAGCTATAGCTATAGCGAAAGATAATGGAGTCACTAAAGGTGCAAGCCATTTTGCGCAAAAGTTCACTATCTTTGTGAGACCATTAAATTGGGTGATGTAAAGATAGAAAAAGTTGACACATATGATAATTTAGCTAATCCCTTCACAAAGGCCTTAGCATTTCCTAAGCATTTTGAATTAACTAGTAGTTTCATGTAACTCTGTGTATTGATTAGTATTTGGATAATTTGAAATTGTAAGACAGTTTTTAATTTCTAATGAATAAAGATACTTGGGATTTGATTTCATTCATATAACAACTGTTATTCCATATTTGCATGTTTAATCCATGAATGATTTATCATTCTAAATATGTCCATTGTCGGTTAACAATATGGGAATATTGTTATGAAAGGCAAATGTGAGTGTTGGTTATATTCCGTGAATATATGGATTGTTCCCGCCAAACTCATATGTATTCACAAGGGATGCATATTGGATACCCCAACCTTCGAACATTTACTTTTGGATCCATGTCATGAGTAAATTGTCGAAAATGGTTTAAAATCGTCCTTAGACTTGAGATGCAAGCAAGTTCTGTATGTGTGGATATCACTTTGTGATTATAGCCAAACGCTGTCCTGAAACATGGTAGTTATAAAAGCTATTTTTCGGAGTGTATGTGAAGCAACATCCATAACACTTGTAGTCAACAAAGGATTTGTTCCTCCACTTTATATGTGCAGAAAGATACCATTGGGCCCTCTCAAGATTTAATCAGATAAATGAATGGTCGTTCCCAAAGGGTAATGCAAGATGATTCTTGATTACATTTGGTATATCTGAATTATTTCTATAACGAGAAACATAATATTAAACTATATGGAATTACTTAGGATCCATATTCATGGTTTAACGGTATCTGTAATAAAGGGATGATTATAAAGCAAGAAATTTATAACCATTAAATAGCTGAGATGTTTTTTGAAACTCTTATCTCATAATATTCCTAATGTAAAAATAATTATGCGGGTTGCTAGACTTTGCCAATTATAGGTATATGTGTTAGGTGCTACTCCAACTCCCAAGTGGGAGTTGTTGGGTTATGGTAGTCGGCTAGCACGTATACGTTACAAATACGTGAGCCTATTGGGGGCACACACATTAATACACGGAGAATATGTTTAATACTTCACAATGCAAACCACAAGGACTAAAACCAAATAAGACACAAACTTGTTATGTCTTAAAGCTGGAAACGAATGGGATATTCCTTAAGGGTTCCAGGTTCGGTTTAGATAAGGAGAAAAAGGAAAAGATGTGTTTTGATAAAGGTATGACTTGTTTCCTATATTTATCCCAACTAGGGTTGCAAGGGTATAAATATACCGTCACCCCATAATTTAAAAAATACGCCTGCTTCAAAACCTAAAAACAGTATCTGGTTTTCCTTACTCACCATTATACGAAATCTTCAAGCCCCTCTCTAGGGTTGTTTGAGTTTCGTTTTCACTTGTCCTCACCGAAGTAACCTAAAACCCTAAGTGGGTTTCGGTGTAGATTGTATCTCCACAAGTTCGAAGGTTAGCAGGTATTTGGTTTTGTGTTTCTGTTTGGATACCGAAGACAAAGCAGCAAGAACTACGGTTCGCAGGTTGTTGATATTCAAATATTACCGAATTAAGTTGAAGCCCTCACTAGGGTTTTGAAGATATTCGGTTAAAACATAATCTGGTATTGGTAATCTGATTTTCGGTAAACAAACTCAAGAGGTGTGTTTGAATATCAGGTTATTAGACATGAGGTGTTTGTATGTGAAGTTAAGTCTAGACAAACTTAATATATTCGGTTGACGTGATTGTGTGAGCAACCGTAGAGGTGATTGTTTTAATCACTTATTGGTTTTCAAGATCATTTGCTGAGAGGTACGCTTTCTATTTACTTCTTATTACGTGTTAATCATATGCTATTACTAGATCCAATCCGTTGCGTACTCGTAGTTAACTTGGTTACCTAGATGTTTAATCCCTACAACATCTTGGAGGTGGAAAGGGTACGGATCGAGTACATCTAAGATAAAAAAAAACTTGTTTTCTCTAAGTTGGTTAAACAAGGAAAACTTCATTCGTTTACCCATTTATTAGAATTGAGAATATGATTTGTATGTGATCGGTATGTGTGGGATATTTCTTTTGACTGATTAGTCTCGACAACTTCTATCATGTATTTTGTCGACATTTTGATGCATGGAAGTGTGTTATAAATGTAGAGAGAACTTACAGAAAGAGACGGGACGTATTGTGGGAAACCATCCTAAGACGGTCAAGTCATAATGTTATATCTGAAGAATTTAGCATTGTTGCACGATCTAGTTTATTGTACGTGTGATCTTATTCTTGTCATGTGTACTAACGAGTTTGGAATAGGCCCGCGCGTTGCGGCGGGAGCTTTGTCGTGGATAGAAATAGTTTGGCGTAATAAGTTTTATTCCACATGCAACACATATACAATAATAACACACCAATTTAGATGGAAACCAAGCATAATTGTAGTTTGAAATGCTAGCTGAAGCCTGTCACATTATGGTGTATACAGTCCTATTGAGTATTTGACCCATTAGACAAAGTAAAACCAAAAACGACATGTTCACTTCCCCTATAATTTTATAAAACATGTTGGAACAAAATTTCTCAGATATATCATAACAACAACATATAATTATGACTTATGAATATCATACAACGACCAGAATTTGAAAATCAACTAAAAAACTGAAAATTCTAACAATAACACGACCATCTAATATCATCTACAACTTCAGATCATCAATTGTTACAGAGTGTAGACATTAGAGATTTTAGACTTGTTATCCTCTGAAGAAGCCTGATGTTCAGATAGATCCTCAGACCTTAAATCAACAATCATCTTGATAACATCATCCATTGATGGTCTCATATCAGGGACCCGAGCCACATAGGCAACCCCAATCTGAAGCATCTGCACCATCTGTTCTTCAACATGTTGGTACTTCATTAGTTCCTCATTGAACACCTCTGCAGTCCACTATTCTCGAACCACAGACCAGACCCACCTTGGTAGATCAACCACCTCATCATGGCTTGATGATGGTAGAGGAGCTTTACCTGTCAAAAGCTTAAGAAGCAGGACTCCGAAGCTGTAAACATCTGATTTGTGAGTGAATTTATATGTTTCTACAACTTCTGGTGCGTAGTATCCAATTGAACATTTGTATTGGGAAATGTATTTGATGGATGGCCATAATTTACATGGTTTCGTTCTATGATTGCTTCCAAAAGTATAACTCGAAAGCTGTATATTTTTGATCCTTTGATTCAGAAGCCTTCTGCAAATTGCAAATAATTGTTTCAACAGCTTATTGATGAAAATCCACATAAAAATAAAAAGGTTGTTCAAAAGTGATTTTAAAGTCGACGAAAAATAAGAACTTATGAAAGCTTACCTAAAACTCAAACTCTTCAATAATTTTATACTAATAATAATAACAACAGGTTTTTTGTAACCGGAACTTGCGTTGCATTTTTAATGAGCCAGAAAAAATGAATAAATACTCTTTTACCAGTCATGTGGTTCCGCGTCTGATTAAGCACATTTAGGCACAGCGTACCAGAGTTGAAAACAGTCGTCTAAAGAAAGGGTTACCAAAATGATCATGTCCTCTGAAAAGGTTAGGCATACCCTCATTACCTCGTCCTCTGCCACCCTGCATTTTCTTCAAACTGTCTCCCTAAAAAATATAAAGTAATTCAAAATGGTTAACGCTACTGGTCATATAAAACTACCAAATATAGTTAACGTAATGGGGACAAAATACAGATGAAAGCAACGATGCCATACACATATCAGGCAAATGTAAAAAGATACTATGCGGTATGGCTGCAACAATTTCCAGAACCTTGAAACAAAGAAAAATGCAGTTAGTGGCATCATTGATGCCTAAAAAATTATTTACTCATATACTGCAAAAAGATATGTTTTTACTTACCGTTTATCAGTTGGCCTTATATACCCTTTGTCTATCACCATTCTCGTTCAATTCATTTCATATTGTAGAAGGATATCGTGGAATAAACGACACGATCCAGGATCCACTATTTGGAAAATATGGTCAAAGCAATAAGCCAATTACAGGACGATTCTAGCAGGCGTCATTAAACTTTTTTTCTAACTTTTCTATGATCTATGAAATAGTTAACAAAAAAGCTAAATATTTTCCAATACAAATATATTTGTAAACAATGTAAATCCTACATAACTCCAAACAGTGCGCAACTTTTTCTCACCCTACATTAAATTAGAAACACATTATGAACCTAATAGTATAAATACAACTATAAACCAATTTAGAAAATACCTTGAATGACTACTCGGGCAATGTTTATCTGTTTCGTTGCGATCGCATCTTTAGTGTTAATTTCAGCAACTGTGGGTGAAAGTTTCTCACCTTTTTTAACTCCCTTCCAGTCCCATTTTATCAGCTAAATTCACTTGATACTATACCTCCAAAATGTTAGCAATAACTTTAACAAAATACCAAATGACATGAAACCAAAAAGGAAGGTTTACCTCGGCTTCAGAAATTAAATCTTTCTCAGTCTCTTTGTTCGAATATTATATGCCATCCATAAGTCAGAACCGTCTAAAACATGAACAACAAAAATCAAACCAAAAACAGAGAGACTACAAAATAACAGTGAAACAAACAAAAAAAATATGGTAGACATATATATGCATATTAATCGTATAACCCACAAGCGTAAATCAAACAGGAGCTAAAACCCTTTGCCTATTCCATTTTAAAATTATGTTGTATCAATCTGTGTATGAGGGTATGTATGACATTAAAATCTTAATAACCACCAAAAATCAAGCCCACATGGACCATTATATGTTGCAAACCCTCGTCTGTTACCTTGATGCGCTTGCATAATCCAACATCTAAATCAAGTTTTTTATACTTGTTTTTGAGTAATTGCATATATGTTGATACTTCAATAAATAACATGTGATTTAGTGGATTTGTCAGTGTTTTGTGTGTAAACTTACATCAAAGCATCAGATAGAGACACACCGGACCGTAGGGACAGTCGTGAAGACGACAGTGCAAGCTTTAGCGGAAAACCCATACACACGACGGTGTCGTTTTTTTGGGAGGACTGGTGAGTTTTTCTGGATGGATGGATGATTTGAGGAAAATTTTAAAGACGCATGGGATAAAAAAGGTTATATAAAAACACATGTCCAGTTCAAGATTATGTGAGTGAATGGAAAAAAAAATTAAAATGTATGCGAGTGAATGGAATTTAGATGGAGGAGATGGTAGATGATAGAGGGGGCTAAAAAGATCCAAGTGAGACGGAGAGACAGAGCAATATTATAATGAGTTGTGTGAGAGATAGAGAAACAAATATGTTATTGTTGGGCCAAAACTGGACTAAAATCAGCCTGCTAAAGGGCTCAATGTATTTTGGCAGCATCTGTGATGCTCTTTAGTATATAGGTAAATAACCAAGTCATTGCACATAACCATTCTAGAAATGAAGAGACTTACTTAAAAGTACAAACATATGATGTATGTTTAAATATCTTAAAAAACTAGCATGTTACCCGCATAAAGCAGTGGTTTCGATGACATTAAAAATAAAAAAAACTAAAAGTTAATAAAATCTATCAAAATGAATGTTGAATTAAAGAGCACAAAATTTTAAAAAATATGATGAAATTAAATCATAAAAAAATAAATAGATAAAAAAATATTTCAATTTAAAAATAAAAATGGTTTTTTAATTAAGAAGTGACACGTGTCATTTTAAAATGTGTTTCTCCAAAATGAGATGGATCGCACATAACAAAAAGTTGTTACATAAAATGAGATGAATGTGTTTATTGTTAAAAAGAGATATTTCCATAAAAAGAAAAGAAAAAGTCTAACATTCTAAATATAAAAGTGTCTCAACTGCTTTATAATAAACATAAATAATTTTATGTTTAACATTTTTCCTATGTTTAAATGAAGGGGGTGTTTGTTTCGGCTTATATATGGCATAGTGGCTTATTTAGTTTTGAGATTATGTTTCATAAGCTCATTTTATGTTGCTTATTTTAAAACTTTTTGGCTTATATACGTTCGTTATGACATAATAAATTAAACTTTTTTTTAAAATAAGGCACAAAAAATGAGATTATGAAACATAAACCCAACACTAAATAAGTCATAAACCACTTGTATAAACCGAAACAAACACCCCAACGAAAATCCAAACGCACCCACTAAATTCAGTAAATTGTACGGACGTGAATATGGGTTTTTTACTTTTACCCGGTCCATACTGATGTTTCAGATAGCCCCAAACACTCAAAAATATTCCCAGTTTCATTTCATTCTCTTGCTACTCACACATAAACCCTAGAAAAAAAAATTGAAAAATGTCAGACAACTTTCCTTTTGACATCCAAATGGAAATCATTAAAAGACTTCCTGTGAAGCCTTTGATTCAGTTCAGGTCGGTTTCCAAACCATGGAAGTCTTTCATTGACAGCTCTGAGTTTATTAAATGGTACGGCGGCCGCCACACGCAGCCACATAGTCATATTCTGATGTACAAAGTTGATGAATGGGAGGATAAGTACATTTGTTTGGTAGACGATGATATCGAAACTTTTAAGGTTCAACAACAAGAGTTTGCTGTGTCTCCTTTACTTAAACAATATAGTATTACAAGTGTTATTGGTGCGTGTCATGGATTATTGTGTTTATATGGCTTTCACAGAGGGTATAATAATTGGATGGCTACTATTTGGAACCCATCTATCAGAATATCATTTGGTATTGTTGTCCCTAATATTTACTCTCTGACTAAGATTTACTCTATTGTTTTTGGTTTCGGGGTCTGTCCCGTCAGTAGAGATCCTACCTTTGTGACGATCATATATGTGGTTAACATGCCTTGGCATGTTGAGGTTTTTACATTGAGTTCGGGTGTTTGGAATGTGATTCCAAGTAGCAATCTGCTCCGTCCATCAATTGAACTTAACGCGTCAACTCAGGCGGTTGTTATAGATAAATTTATTTATTGGGATGCTTCAGAAATGACTTTTGCTGATGGCGAAACTACCACAAATCATATGGTTGTGTCATTTGATTTGATTACCAAGGAGTTTAAAGTGGTAAACCTACCAGATCCCTTAACAAACGAATCGTCCTTGGGTGTCTCAGTTTCTAAGCTAAGGGGGTCTCTTGTTGTGTCCGGAGACATTGGGGCCGAGGAAGCAGTTCATTATGGTGTATGGGTGATGGAGCATGACTTGTCTTTTAGAAAGCTATTCAACATTTGCGCACCAGTAGATAAAATACTGGGGTTTAAGAAGAACGGTGAAACTATATTTGAAACTCAAAAGGATGAGGGAAGGTTTACCACGATTGATGTTTATGACCCGTGCTCGCAACAAATCAAGAATCTTGGGATTTCTGGAGTAGGGGGCTCATTCTTCATGGGCTCTTACAAGGAATCCCTACTTTTGCTTGATCACTTGGATTCACATATATATTTTGACAATAAGTGATCAACATGATGACGGATTGACGGCCACATATCAAGGGGCCTATTTTGTAGTTAAGATATGGAAAAATCACTTTCATCTATTTTGGTTTTTTTATCACTGATTGAATGTTGTTCACTAATGTCATTTATGAAATCTTATGCGATTGCAGATGCAATATATGCTACATATATTTGAGATATGTGATTTGTAGAAAGGTTAGTGAAATCGGTATTATCAAACTTAATGTGATTTTTATTATTCCATGGATAGTGTTACATCTGCTCCGGTGCTCCTTATCTTTGATGGCTTTTTAGAATGGGGAATGTCCTTTATAGAATAGATGCCTTATAGCTTGTGTAATTAATGCCTTGTAGAATCTTGAATTGGTTGAGTTTTGTTTGTCTGGCGATATGGTCTAGATTACTGGTATGGATTCTGTAATGCTGCTGATATGGTCTTTTACTGGTGTATTCAGAGGTGTTTTCTTTGTTGTTCTATCAGTCTTTTGTTCAGGCTTGCAGTTAGTATTGGTTTTTTTGTGTGTGTCTAGTTTGGTTCTAGTATGGAAGTCTGTATTGTCATGTTATTTGGTCATGGTATGCCATAATTTGACTCTAATTATTTGGTGCTTAATATATTTTACTTTTTTCAGAAAAAGAAGTGTAAATAACATAGCATAAAGTAGTAACAGAGCTATAACTAACAATGCTTACCTCCGTTGAGTACCGCTAATGCGATCAAGCTGTTATTGCACCTGCAATAGACTTTGACTTCTTAACAGTTGGTTACAGCACAAAATAGTAATAGTAGGTTCAAGAGCTTCTATGATTCATGTCAACCTACTCGTTGTATGCTCAAGTCTCTTGGGAAATATAAAACGATTGTAACTGCTTAACAATCCAACAATAGTTGGTAACTCTCAAGGCTTAGTGTGTTTTTGCGGCAGTTATTATCTAACATTTGATTCTGGAATGGATATTGCTGTTGTTTGGCAACCTTACAATTACAGAATCAGTTTTTTTGTTGTGCCAGATGTTTTACCTGGTCTATATGAAAGCGTTTTTGGGTTATGGGGTTTATCCTAACAGTAACGACCCGTAATCTACCTCGTAAATTAGATGTTTTTGAGTTAATTTCACTGAAGTCCAAACCGTAATATACCTCGTAAATTGGTTTACATGGACTTAGGTGGCTATACTTGCCAGTTTCCATAGTGCACATGAACAAACGAGGGGATCGTGCTTGGTATGTGCAAATGACCCGGTACTTCCACAGACCAACCATGATCATCATTAGAGACAGGCTTGTAAATTAACTTCCAATAACAACGGATGCCACAGAGTTCAATAACATCCATAGCAGGCTGAAAACCAGTGCAAAAGATTGGATACTAAACAACCGCCATGTACGTGACACAATTCTTGTTTTCCATTTTGGCAAGACTTAAACCCTGTTTGTGCTTGGGTAAAGGAAACATGATCCTTTGATTCGTAGAGTCAACTGAGACTTTTGTTTCTTGCAGTTATGCTCTTAATTGTTGGGAGTTGTAATATCTGACCACAACTTAGTGACTGTCAGTGTGCTATCCTTTCAGACATCAATCGGGTACAGACCGGTAGGGGTGTTCTGCCAGGTGGACATACGCCTTACAAAAATAGTAGTGGTCCGGCACCTCTGAACCACATCTAATATAAAAGGTTTGTCCGAAAGACCAGATACGTCACAATGTAGGTTTAAAACTAGACAACTAGTTCAGTCTCAAAAAGGATCGTGTAACGGGTTCACACTTTTGAGACAGTATTTCACGTCTAAATCTTTCTAAGATAACATTTTGTTAAAACAATTGAAAATATACGGTTTGGAATGAACTTAAGTAGAGCCGCACCAGATATGGTTTGCCAAAACAATTAAAGCCATCAACAATGAGTGCACAATGTGCAAATTTTGGTTTTGGTTCTACCATACAACCACTGTTAGGTGGTTCAAAAACATACTTATCTTATAGAAGAAACTTACATCAGAACAATCTGGTCGCTAACTCACAAAATATAACAAGTTACACGTAAATGCTGCAGTTCGTCTTTATGCTCTTCATCTAGAAACTTTTTTAGTTAAACATAGCACAAAATTACTTGAATGTTAGAAATTATATATGTGACAAGACTACAAGTGAAAGTGCAAAGGAAAGACTAAAAGTTAGTTATACCAAACTGAACCAACAGAACCCAAAAAACGACGATAATGAAACCAAATTCTTGCCAACATGAACCAGTCCAACAACCATTTGGTGTCAAAACACAATAAAAAACCGCCCGTTTATGTTAAACTAAGAATCTAAATTATGCTAACTAATTCCTAAGCTCCTCGACATTTCAAGAACCATATACCCTACAAAACAAGCTGTACGTACAACCTGTTCAAAAAATTCAAGCAGCTCATATTATAACTCATGTTAGGCCTTTCTAGCAATCAAGATTCAAGCACTCTTTACCCGCAACCACGCTTAATATCATCCATTATCTACAAGAAAGATAATCATGATCAGAACCTGTTGTCAGGTACTGTATATAAAGCAGTTACAGAAAATTGTTATATTACCTTCAGCAAACTAATCAAGATTAGGAACAGCTTCTTCCACTTTTCTTTCGCTTTTGTGACTTGTCTCTCCAATCTTCAGTGCAAACTAATGCTTCAACAACTGAAGGCGGCAAAGAACTTCGAAAATCATATAATAAATTACCATACGTGGCTTTAAAAGCACACATTGATCTAACGGCTGTCAATGGAATAGCCAAAGCATCCTTAGCAATTTTAGAAAGTATTGGAAATCTTTCACTGTTGTTTTTCCACCAAAGTAATATGTCAAAGTCATCATCTTCTTTAGTTACAAGATCCTCGTTAAGGTATCTATCCAATTCTGTCTCGATTTCTACATTTCCTTCAACATCCAACTTACGCTTTTTTGAACGTTCTTGAAGTATCTCATTTGGTTGTGTGATCTCAATCTTACCTTTGTATTCATTACACAAATCAGATATTGTAGCAAGTACCAATTTCTCCATCTTTTTCCACAAACAATCTCCGTATTCGTCTTCTTCATCCGATTCATCTTCATCTTCGCCTTCTTCTTCATCATCATCAACATCGTCGTCGTCGTCGTCGTCATCATCATCATCAACAACATCATCGTTATCGTCATCATTATCATCAACATCATCCTCATCATCGCCATCACTATCATCTTCATCATCGCCATCACTATCATCTTCATCATCACCATCATATATATCTTCTTGGTTGTAGACGTACGTAAAATAATACTCAATGAACGACATTTTATAAGTAGGGTCAAGTACGCTAGCAACACAGGTAAACATATTCAAGTCCTTCATGTTTCCCCAATACTTATTATACTTTTCTCTCATTTTAAGTGCCATAGTCTTAGTATCAGCACTTTTTGCCAGTTTTTGGAATTTATAGTCAATACGGGAAAGATTAACAAAATACTTATTGGAAGTCGCAAACTTAAACATATCTTCGGCTAAACAAATACAGTCACGCAAGATATATGAGATATTCCTTGCGTTTTCCCAATCATCATGACCAGGAACCCCACAAGTTTTTTCCATGTAATTCCTATATCTCGGATCTTTAATCTCAAACATATTGAAAGCTTCCTCATAATTTTCAGATGTAAATAACATCCCAAATGTGCAAATCCATTTATTTGGAAAATCAAGACACATAAAATGGTTGAAATCTATTCCACTTTCTTCAGCACATGTTCTGAAATTATTAGTCCTAGCCGACGATTGTCTCACATATAGAACCGCCGCACGTACACGTTCAAATGAGTCATCATATTCATTTAACACAACTTTCACCATAGTGTTTAAAACATCAATAAGACATCTAGAGTGAAGAAGCCTACCATCCAACACTGTGTTGGTTAATCTTTCTTTTAGATAGCTAATTACAGCATCATTTGAACTTGACTTACCGGCCGAAATGGTCAAAACATTGTCAATTTCCCAATCATGTAAACACTTTACAACCACCTTTCCTATCTCCTCTCCGTCATCACTAAGAATTGGAGAGAAACTCAGAATTTTCTTGTGTTTATCCCAATCGTTATCTATAAAATGGGCGATAATGCATAAGTAATTCACATATTGGTTTGGGGTCCATGTATCCAAGGTTATGCAAACCCGTTGATTCATATTCTTAATAAAACTTTTCAACTTTAACTTCTCGTCCATGAAAAGTTGGACACAATCCGAAAGAATCGTTTCATGAGATGGGATTTGAACAGTAGGACATACGGCTTTCATAAATTCGTGAAGTCCCTTTTGTTCAAGAGAAGATAGAGGAAGTTCATCAGTTATTACCTCTTGTACTAGAAGTTTTCGAACATGCACTTGATACATCCTCTATATTCCAATAAGCACCTAGAAAGTACTACCTGATTAGCAAAGAAAGGATCATAATGTTAAGAATCTGATGAAAAATCTTATATACAAAATCATAGTGTCATCTTGCTGCATTCAAGTTAAATTTTCTATTCAAAAGAAGTAACAAGATATTCAGATTATATCTACTCTCCATACAACTCAAATATATCTAAACCGGATCAAATTACTCGCATGATACTCCCAGGTCCCCACCAAAGTTATATCAATTTTGTAGCATTTGACAATAACATTAGGGGGTGTTTGGAATTGCTCTTGCGAAGTGGTTATCTAATTCTTGTGTTTGTAAATCGCTATTAATGAGTTCCATGAGTTGGATGAAGATAATCGATTCTGATAATCAGATTGGGAAAAGTTATTTAAACTGATTATCTGATTCTCACTGTTTTACCTCCTAAATAATACAAATTATAAGCACTCGTACAAATAATTATTAACTTACTGCGTAATCAAGCAGTAATAATTACCTCTAAGACCTATCGAAACACCACCTAAACACCTAAATACCTTGTGCAAATTCTAATTCGTGTGTTTTCAAATCACATTCAGTCAATTCCTAATGTTGGATCAGGATAAACCTAATCTGATTCTCGCTGTATTACCTCTTAAAATAATCAAATTTATAAGAAATGATGAAGCACTAACAAATCCAAACACTATCACATGCATTGTAAACGCACAATCACTATGTAAAAGCTATCCCAAACACCCCTTTATAATTCCATGATTCTTTAATCATAGCAAAAACACATATATCTTACATGTTCAATGATCAACCAAACCATCAAAGTGTAAAAGGCCCAATACAGTTTGCGCACAAGCTTCAAATGATAATTTAGCGGGTGTTTGGGTTAGCTTATGGACTTATTCACATTTGCAAAAGACAATTTTGATTAATATCTTATTGTGAGCTTGAAGCCATATGACTCTAAGTTGATAAACTTATAAGACCCCGCGGTAACAATACCGGCCTTTTAAAGTGGATGTCAAGGCTTCGAATCCAACGGGGAGAAAATTAATCCATTTGTGGCCACGGAGGTTCACATGCGCCAACTCCCGGCTATCCAAAAGGGTAGTCGCCCCACAATGTTGAGTCGGAAACTCATATAAACAAAAAAAAGCTTATAAGACGTTTTTAGTGGGCTTATTCGCTTTTTTCAAATTTGGATAAGCTAATCCAAACACGACCTAAACACAAGTTTATCAAAGCTATCAATTAAAGTATAAAAGGGCCAATACATGAGCTACAAAAAATACTTACGGGGTGTCTGGATTAGCTTATTAAGAAGCTGGCTTATGGAGTTATTTGCATTTGTAAAAGACGATAAGCTCACTTTCAACAATATCTTATTAATAAATTTATAATCCATTAAAAGCGGGCTTATTGGCTTATCCAAATTCAAATAAGCATATAAGGCGGCTGAATAAGCAATCAAAACAACCCTTTTTACTTCCAATATAAAAGCCTTATAAGTTTTGGCATAATAATAAAAAAAAATATATGCAGCAATTACATTGGCTTAGAAAAGAGAGATACCAGTTGATAGTCAGAAGAATTGTGACCGGAATTCAACGGTGACAAAGGGTGGTCAAACGGTTTTTTCTATTTCTTTTCTTTTCTTCTTACTTTTTGCTGTGTTTTTTGTTGTTGTTTGACTAAAGTTTATAAATTGGGCTTATGCTTATGTTATATAAGCGGCTTATGGCTTATATATATATATATGCTCATAAGCTCTTGTTAAATGTTTGATTTAACTTATATAATTAATAAGGTAAAATAACAAAAAAGTACATAAAAATAAAATGAATGCAATTATTAAATGAGAGTATAAAAGTTTTTTTATATAATATTCTTATATAAGCTCATAAGCTCAGTCATATAAGCTTAGTCAAACACTTAGTTTCGGCTTATTTAACAAATATAAGCTAATAAGCTCATAAACCCATCATATAAGCTTAGCCAATTGTAAGGTATTGTTTGGTTTATTATTTGGAAGAAGGTTCGTAATTTGCGCACGAGACTAATTTTGCAACGGACACCTCAAGTGTTATTTGTCAGTCGTTAGGACTATCCTCGCAACGAACCGATAATCTCGGGGACTATTTCCGTAAGTTTCTTAAAAATATATATTTAATCTTTAACATTTTTTATAAAATCGTAAGTATGCCCGAAGCAATGCAATATTGAGCTCGTTTTGTTCGCAATTCGACGATTTTTTTAATGGCATATTTATTTACGAATGAATAAATAAATATACGTTTCATATTTGATATACGTATCCATATTTAATGAATAAATTTTGTTATATAAAAAAGCCGTAGATAAGTAAAAGTTTAAAGTCGTTTTAATAACTTTTTGTCTACTCTGAGGATGCGTTTTGTAATTTTTTTGTCTTTTTTTGTTTTTTAACATTCATGAATGGTGAACTTTTCTTTTTTAGTATAAAATAAAATCATGTTGCCCAAAGTGGAATGGGCTTTAATACATAGTAGTAATAATAATAATTCACTATCAGAATGGGTTTAAGTTTAGATCGGATTGGGAATTGGGTATTCATTTAGATATTACTTTCTAGGTGATTCACTTGGAACATAAAATAAATGAGGAGGTTGGCTTGCGCTCCGATGCGAGACGATTAGTGGCCGTCGTTTTTACCGGTGGTGATTGTTGTTGTTGTTGCTATAAGTCGGCGTCAATATGGCTTTTCGCGTTTTTCGTTGTTGTATAGTCTCATATTTCCGTTTGACTATGTTGTTTATGCGGGACATTTAGCTATGAATGTGCTAAGGGATAGGATCGTTCACAAATAATTTCAAACAAAAGAGAATCATTCACAATGTTATAATAGTGTGTTGACTAAATTACATTTATGAGAAGTTCAATTACACACTTTATATACATCAGAATTCACATCATCTTTTGACTAAGTTTTAATTGGTCAATCTAAGAAGCATAATCATATAGGCAATATAGCTAAAATCTAAGACGTACCACAGGAAATCGTCTGTCAAAGAAACTGAAACCAACTAATGCGATAACTAGAACCATTCCAACGGGGCTAAAGAATATGAAAAGAACGAAATTCGGTAAACATTTGATCATGTCACATAAGCTGAGTAGAAACGTTAATGCTTTATAAAAGGGAATTATCTACCTTGAACAGATAGCACACAATTGATTGTATAGCTCACATTGTAGTAAGAAATCTCTGCAAGTCCAAACAAACAAATCGTTAAAAATTGTGGTTTTCCACTTTATTATTTAACGATTATGTTTCTTCGATTGTACTGATAAAATTTATTTTGCATTTATGCTGAAATCTGATATGTAGGACTAAAATATATCAAAATCCAATATAAAGGTAAAAACTTGAGAATTATATGAGACCAAACATCGTAATCTTTATCCGGGTTGATCATTTAACATGTTTATATCTCCTTATTTCTATGATATACATAAGTAAGACACATAAACACATACTGCGCTACTGGTTTCGATAGCAGCTATTCTGCACTACTGGTATGCGGCAACGACTTCAAACAGGTCTGCAGTTTAAGGTTTTATTTCCTGCACTACTAGTTTTGAGTTTGGACAGAACATGGCATGCTCAATGATCTGGGCTTTTTAATTCATTTTAAAGTACTTATAAGGCAACTACTATTAGTTTTAAGCAGAGGCTTAGATTTATAAGCAATTAAAATAGTGGACTAATCCACCATAAGCGGTGTATAATCTGTATAAGGTATGTATAAGCCGCCAAAAACGATGTCGTTTCACTGCATATATATCAGTTCCTAAATTCTTACCCGCAGTACAAAAACTTATGAATAATTTAGAAATTCAGGACCTAAAGAAAGTGTTTAAAAATGGACTGTGATCACCATAAAAGAAGGTAACCTTAAAAGTACTTACATTCTTCAATACTCTAAACTTTATGGTACCTAACAACCCATTTGACTTGGAGGGTGTTTTTTTTCTTTTTAATTCAATAAACTGAAAATTAGATTGAGTGAAATAGTGCACTTACAGCATAAGTCTAACGAAAGTGCCGATATCTAGTTATTGACACAGGAATCTGATCGACCCTCCTGGAACATTTCTCCTTTCGCCATCTCATCCTCAATTCTATGTATAATTTATCACCCTACGCAAAACAAAATCAAGCTCACTCATATGTGGGTAGATACAAAACGAAGCTGCAACTTCATGTCTCTCTATATCCCACATCAACTCATATTTCCCATACAAACATACTTGATCTGCAAAAGTTAAATAACCAACTATTACACACGTGTGTTGGCATAATTTAATAACATAAAAGAGTAGAAATTAGATGGCTTTTGGAACTGCTTATTTCGAACTGCTTATCTAGTGTACTTTTTCTCATGAGAGGCGGCAACATGTTTATTTTTTAAATGCTTATTTGAGCATAAATTAGCAAATAAGTAGTTTTACAACACAGTCTAGACACTGTTTATGTCATATTTCAGATTGAAGGAAAAGGAGACATACCATCTAGGTTTTGACAGTTAAAATTTGAAAGCATCTTATCCTTTTTTCATAACATTAATCTTTGTGGTAGTGCATCCAATAGCGATTTAGCAGGAGTGGCCTTTTGTGTCGCCCACAACTGGAAAAAGGCTCAAACATGTCTATCGCTGTCCAAAAAAGGGTAAGGAAGCATTAACAATGAAAATAAAAAGAAGCAAAATAGTTGCCAGAATTAACAATGACACACCTAATGAGAACCACAAACAATATTCACCTGCATTGTGAATTGGGGTATTGTACCAACGTTGGTTACAACAACGTCTGGAAGACCATGAACGATAACACTCCGTCCTACAAGTTCATGAATTAGACCCAGGCTGTATCCGTGACCGTTGCTAATTTTGCGGAGGTGGTCTTTTGCGTAACTTACAACTGGAAGAAGAAGCTTCACACATGTCTGTTGTTCTACATGAACAAAAAATGTTAAAAGACGCAAAAAATATGCATCTAGAACGCATATGAATATATTGAATATCAAGTTCAAAAAACTGCAATGACCTTCGAGATAAACAGAACCCGACTCTGCATTCCTTGCACGAAAACTACAATAGAACGACATAGGCTTAGTTCCATCGGTTTCTATACATTCATCTAAATGTCACACCCCCAACCAGGGTCCCGTCACTAATAGATAACCGGTGGCGTGACGTGTCATTGATATCACAAATACAAGGTACAATAATGACCTCTAAAGGGTACGTTTGAAATTCATACTTGTTACATTAATAAAATAGATAGTTATACATTCAATCCAAAAGAGATTTTAAAGATTTGCGGAAGCAAAATAAAAGTTTGATAAATTAATAACAAGCATGATTAAATAGAAGTCTTGGAAATGGTAGACACATATAGCAATTTGACTTCAAGTAGCACCTTGAGCGAATATCCAACCTAAGCACCTGGAAATATTGCTTAAAACGTCAACGAAAGTTGGTGAATTCATAGGTTTAAATTGAAAAGCAATAGTGTGGACCACAAGTTATAAAATGTATGTAATTATTATAACAGATGCAATATCACATAAAAAGAGTGTTTATGTTGCACTAAGCTCATGATACCGAGGCTCAATAAGTATGTAGCATATAATCATGCCAGTTGAAACATGCCCTAATGGGTGTCCAAACCAAAGATCACTAAATGAAATTCGACATGACATAGATCCGTTTGTTCGGTCCCTCCGATACAAGTAAGCCTTACTTACCCGGATGGGGGTTATTAGCCCCAATAGATCTATTTATTCACTTGAGCTCACTCAACCAGTACGGTCGGTCAAGAGACTAACGATTCACGATAGTTCGGGCAAATAGTGGTTTAAACGCAAACTTAGGCAACACGTATACATGTAAGAGTAACGTAAAACACTTGTGTCAAGTTATAAAAACAAACAATGTTCTCACCCCAAAGTTAGAAAACGTAAGAAAAGTAGGTAAAAGTATGGGGCTATGAACTCACAGTAAAGGGTGAAGTAAAGCAACTAAAATGAATGATCACACGGTATTGCACAACTGTGCCCAGTCACGACCTAGTAAATAACGGTTTGGTTTAGAATTGATATGACGTGAAATCATGAAGATGCATAAAAGTTCTTAAGTGTAATTGTACAATTGATTTGAGAAAAGTTTTAGTAACAATGGTTGTGTGGTGGTTGTAGTAATTTTGACTCGATAAAACGTATTACGATACTTAGCATAAGTACATATCGTATATTAGGAAAATAAACAAGAGTAAATAAGTTTCGGCAGTTTACCCAGTAACCCAAAAATAATGAATTAAGACATCCTTGATATGAATGCTTTCACGTTTTTAATTTACGTAATAGGTAATAGAAGTTCTATATTTATAAAAGTTATAAAATATATTTTTCGTCTTTTAGTCGGATATTAAAATAATAATATTTATTATTTTGTATTTTGTCGTTAATAAGGAAAATACTTATTGATTTATATAAAAGTAGGTAGTTTAGTTTATGTAGCAAGTTTAAGTATAATAATTATTTATTTTCGTCCTTTTGTCGGGTTTTTAAGAAAATACGTTTTATAAATTTTTCTAAGTGTAAAGATTTTATAAAAATTTTGGCATGACCTGTTCGTTTATATCCGTTTTCCAAAGTCTTAGACTTTATCCAAAAACCACTTTCAAACTATAATTCACATTTCTCGACTAACGCCAAATCTATATGTTTCATTCAAAACTCATTCCAACAATTTATTTTCCACAACAAGTCTATATAGTTAAAATGCTTAATATATAAATGTGTTATATACGTAAATAAGTTATAATATTTATACGCCATCTTATAAGTGTAAAAATAAGCAATAAGCTCTTCATGAAATAAGCCGAAACCCAACGGACCCTTATTGGGCTTTTAGGCCCAATAAGCCTAAACAAAGGACCCAAAATGTAATAAGTCCAAAACTAGTCCAATAAGCAAGCGATTAAGCAAATAAGTACATAGCTTATTAAATAAGCTATGAATAAGCTACTCAATAAGCCATGTCGTGAGCTTATTGCTCACGGTTTAGGCTTGGTGTTGGGCCGAGGCCCACCAAAGCCAACCAAACAAGCATGGGGCTTATTTATTAAGCCCGTTAAGCTCAAAACCTACTAGTTATCAAATAATCTATGAAAATAAGACGAAGCTTGGATATGCTTAAAGTTCAAAGCTTTATGGTTTTCTTGTTGGTTCGCCACGCGTATAAGCTCAAATAAGCCATTCGAGCTTTTCAATAAGCCAAAATAAGTAATAAGCACTTTTGTAAAATATTTCTTTTTGACAAAGTAACCATAACAACTCAACTACACTTTCCTTTATTTCTTTTTATAAATTTTCGAAACATATACAAAACCTTTTAAGGTTTTGTAAATTTTTAAAGCTTTGATTTTTCTAAAACGACTTGTACAACTAGCTTATTCATATGGTAAGGATCAAGGAAGTATAAGAGAAATGTTAAAAAAGATAAACTTGCGAAGATGATGGATTAAGAGGTGAATAGAAGCTAACGAACAACCCGGATGATACTTAAAATACCCCAAATAACTATACGAATCAACCCCAAATAAACTCCAGCTTCAATTTTTTTATCAAAGGTGGAAAAATATGTGTGTGTGTGTCTTTGGCGTCGAACGAACAAGAAGGGGGGAGAGGGGGAGATATTTTTGTTGTGTGTTTTTCTAGAGCGAGAAAATGTTTTGAGGTGAATGGATGAATGAAGTGTATGTAGACAATATATCATGAATAAAAAATAAGAATCCTATGATATAAAAATATCTAGGGGACATGGTTGCAAAACTTTAGGGTGAATGTTGGGGTTGTGGGTGGTGGCATCAACAAGAAAGACAAAAGCGGGGAGGTTGAAACTTTTGATCATGCCATATGGAATCCTAAGACCCTTAGATATTTATTTCATACTTATGATATTTTTAAACGTTGTTTACGGTTTACGCAAAACTAAAAACGTGCAATACTTAAAAAGAAATTACGAAAATTTAAACATCTATCTGAAACGTAAAAACGCGACATCTGTCGAAAGATTGCGTTAAATAGCAAGCCGGAACGCATCCGGTAACGATTCTTAGTTACGCACGGGGAAATTTCCCGGTTAAGCACAATAATTAACACGTAATTATTAGAAGTCAACTAATGCACGAAAGTCAACGAAAATAAATTGGAAAATTTCACGGGGTGTTACATCCTTTCCCCATTAGAAGAGCTTTGTCCGCAAAGCTCAAGACGTGCTATCCGGTGCAGATAAGGATTTTAAAAACATATGCGGGTATTTATTTTAAAACTGGTCTTCACGTTCCTAGGTAAACTCGGGACCTCTCCTCAAGTTCCAACGAACCTTGACGATAGGAATATGACTCTGCTTTAAACTTTTGACCTCACGGTCCATGATTTTAACGGGTTCTTTGACGAATTGAAGCTTGTCATCGATTTGGATTTCATCTAACGAGATAACAAGTGTTTCGTCGGATAAACATTTCTTCAGATTTAACACATGGAAGGTATTATGGACTCGCCTGAGTTGCTCTGGAAGTTCGAGTCGATATGCAACGGTTCCAACCTTGGCAAGAATCTGGAAAGGTCTATTATAACGTGGGTTCAACTTTCCTCGTTTATCGAAGTGTATCACCCTTTTCCATGGTAAAACCTTTAGCATGACTTTATCCCTGACTTGGAACTCCAAAGGCTTACGTCTCTTGTCGGCATATCTCTTTTGTCTATCATGTACAGCTTGAATACGACTTTTGATTTGGATGATCTTTTCGGTTGTCTCATGGATGATCTCTGGACTTGTGAGTTGGCTGCCCCCAACCTCAGCCCAGCAAATAGGCTATCGACACTTCTGACCATATAATGCCTCGAACGGTGCTGCCTTGATGCTAGTGTGATAATTGTTGTTGTATGAGAATTCCACCAAGGGTAGGTGTCTATCCCATCCCTTTCCAAAATTAATCACACAAGCATGAAATATGTCTTTCAATGTCTAGATGGTCCTTTCGCTCTGACCATCCGTTTGCGAGTGATAAGCGGTGCTCATATCCAATTGCGTTCCCAATGCTTTCTGAAGCGACAGGCAGAAATGATAGGCAAATCTGCTATCACGATTAGAGATGATCGAAACTGGCACTCTATGCCTCGAAACAACTTCTTTCAAGTATCGTCTCGTTAACTTCTCCATCGAGTATGTATCTTTCTGTTAGAAATCCATTTTACCTGATGACATTACGGAATTACCATAGCTTATCATAGTCACACACGCAAGGACTATAATAGGAAATTATGTATAGTTTAGAAGCGTATGGACTATAAATACCCCTCTATGGCTTCCATGGAGGGGTTGAGACTCTTGTATTATTTTTCCTTTTCATCTTATTTTACACTTTTGTTTCTCTCTTTACTCTCTCTCACGAAAACATGGCTATCTTGTGGTTTGAGTCTCCCCGACCATCGGATCAATGATTCTTTAGTTTCTTCAATTGGTAACAGAGCCAAGGTTACAATCTTGGGTCGGTTTGATTTTCTTTGGTTATTGTTAGAGATACAAAATTCCGTCTAACAATGAAGTTTCGGTCACTCGAAGATGTACGAAAAAGTGTATACGTTAAATAGATAGTTTGTACATGTTTTTAGTTGTAAATAGGCATGTAATGTAAAAGCCCGAAATGGCCCATCCTAAGGCCTTACATGGCAGGCCATTTAGTGTAGAGAAGCTAGGGTTTGGAGGCTATAAATAGATCCCTCCTCTTCCTAGTTTCATTATCCCTCACAAGCTACAAACCTACAACAATTCTTTCTTTTATACATCTTGTTCTTTAATATATATATCTTGTTTAATGAATGATCTAAAGACCAACAATTGGTATCAAGAGCCAAAGTGTTTGTTTGATTAATCTGTAAACCGATTTCATATACACCTTAAAGTTCTTTCGGATCTTCATTGATTCGTAGCTTTTATTGTGTATTGTTATCATTCTTGATTATCAAGATGGTGTTTGCTTAATCAATAATCATCACCACCATCTTGTTTTCAATCAAATAAAATCAAAGTCGGATCATTTTTAAATTCGGATCATAAATTCGTGTTCATACAAAATCTTTTACACGAATCATCACATAATTTATTTTCGGAAATAATTAATGTCCAATAGTTATTTTCGGATATAAATTAATATTGGCTTAAGTCAAACTTATTTTCGGTAATAATTATTACCAAAAGTTATTTTCGGATATAAATTGGCTTTGGTTTAGTCAAACTTATTTATGGTAGTAAGTTATTGCCAAAAGGTAAAAATTCAAAAGAGCCGAATTTACAGGCGAAACTGCACAGTTTTTTCCGAAACCGAAACCTAACAGAATCCGAATCCGAAACCAGAACTTCCGATACCTAATCCAAAACAAAATAATCAACATCACTCACGATCAGATCATTCACAATGATGTCTGAAGACTCAAGTGCAGCTGGTACCGATAACCGTCCACCAATGCTCGAAGAAAATGATTACGAGTCGTGGAAAATCCGCATTGAACGGTATATCAAGGGGAAAACACATGGCAAGCTGATTTGGAAATCCATCATCAATGGACCATCACCACATCCACAGATCACTGATCCTGTACCAGACAATAGTCCAGCCGGTACCGTTATGCAACCAAGAAACAAAACAGACGAAGAGTTCGATGCTGCAGATACTCTCAAAGAGCAGTGCGATATTCAGGCTTCCAACATTCTGAGTCAAGGACTTCCCAGGCGAATCTTCAACACCCTCAATCAAAATGAGTCTGCTAAAGAAATATGGGACAGTCTGGCACTAATAATGAAAGGCGCAGGTCAGACTATTGATCGTCGGAAGGAAGATCTTTTTGATGAGTACGAACGCTTTCGCGCTAAAGGTAATGAACCAATTTATA
Source organism: Tanacetum coccineum (assembly GCA_026074375.1). NCBI lineage: Eukaryota > Viridiplantae > Streptophyta > Magnoliopsida > Asterales > Asteraceae > Tanacetum > Tanacetum coccineum. Next base: position 12,078 of record BQNB010050855.1, on the reverse strand, counting down.
ACTATTTCGTTCGCTTCCACAAGTTAATTAACGATATGAAGGTCACCAAGCTTGTCATACCTACTCATCAAATGAACACCAAATTTGTCAACAACCTTCCTTCTTACTAGAGTAAATATGTGACGAATGTGAAGAATGTTAAAGACATGTCCACCGTTTCCTATGTTGATCTCTTCACATATCTAAGATCATATGAAGAGCATGCCATGAAGACTCTCCGAAAGCAGGAACAGTCCTCGAGTATTGCCGATCATCTTGCCTATCTTGCAAATACAACACTTTAACTGGTACCTACCCACTCCACCACCAACTCACCATCACATCTTACACCTGTTATTGCCTCCACTTCATCATCACCTGCTCAGTCACATGATGTTGCCATGCTTGCTACGATGCAAAAAATTGCCAACTTGCTGAGTGGTTTTCAGAAGCAGTTCCCACCTACTAACAACCAACTTAGGTCATCATCTAACACCAGGAGTCAAGCTACGGTACATGATGGTCAAATAACTACTGAGACAGTTCAAAGACGTGCACCAGGTAATGTTGGGAATACGGGAAGTTGAGGCAACCAAAACAATGGATAGGGTGTTAACAACCAAAGGAAGGTAATCTGCTATAACTGTCGTGAAGAAGGACACGTTGCCCGTCAGTGCAAAGAACAGAAGCGTCCCAAAGACTCTCTATGGCACCAAGACAAGGCAATGCTACTGCAAGCAAAGGAGAAAGGTGTTGTATTAGATGCTGAAGCCGAAGCATTTCTTGTTGATATGGAATGCACTGTCCCACTTGCTGAGCCTCTTGCTCTCTCCACTACCAACATGTTCCAAGTCAGCCATGAAGATGCTTATGATTCAGATGTGGATGATGAACCCAATGCAGCAGCAGCTTTCATGGCTAATCTATCATCCAGCTCTAGTCAAATTAATAAGGTACGCATATTTAATGATACTATCTTTGAAATTGTGTCTCATTCTTTGTCACCTAAGGTACCACATGATGAACATCTCGACTCCGATGATGATGAGGTACTTGAAGATTATACGATCCTGTATGATCAGTACCTTGCCACCAAAGATAGTCAAGATGTTCCTACTGAGGCATCTCCTGACCCACCTTCTGTTATCCCACCCTCTGCTGCCTATATGTTAAATAGTTTATCTGAATTGACCACACAAGTTGAAGGACATCGTAAGGTTAACCAGAAACAGGCCCTTGTTAATGCCACCCTAACGGCCGAGCTTGACCGTTGCAAGCTCGAATTAGCCCGTCTTGAACATAACAAGGTAAAACTAGAAAATGACCAAGTCATACTTGCCCGTAACAAACAAAATGCCGAGCTTAAGCAAGAAACTGAGTCACTTAAGACCACCCTTAGGAATAAAGAGGCAACCATTGCTCACTTGACCTGCGAAACTAAAACTGTACTTTCAGAAAAGAAAACACTTGAGGATAAGTACCTTGAGGAGATTGTTTGTTTAAAAAGTGCTAACCAAGTTGCAACTGGTCTGTTACAAAAGTTTCAAATGCCCACCCAAACTATTCCTATGTTGTCCAAAAAACCTATGATTGCTTCAAGTGATATTCATAAAATAGGTCTAGGATTTAGTAACCCGTGGTATGGTAGAAAGGCTCAGTTATCCCAACCTGCTTTGTATGATGGCCATAGACTTTTACAACCCGGCCATGCTCGTGTTACGGTGCATGATAGTGACGAGACCTTGCTTGAGACTGAAGTCAGTCGCATGAAAATGTCTCAAAAACCAGGGCATGTTAAACCCATTGACTATGCTAAGTTGAATGCCCTGTATGACCAGTTTGTTCCTCAAAAGGAACTGTCCCGAGAACAGGCTTATTGGCTTTCTGCCACTGATATTGCTAGTCTAACTAGTGATCCTCCTAAACCTGTGACTCCTTTTATTCGTACTAGTCCAGCAAAGAGTCAAGTACAAGATCAGTTATGGTACTTAAAAGCAGAATTTTCCCAATTCGATGAAATCATTAAAGAGAGAACCACACCACGCACAAACTATCTTCAAGGTTCATATGAGTTTTGTTATCTTAAAAAATGTTTTGATGAAGCTATTATACCATTTTATAACAACATCAAACAAGGTTTTCAAAACTTACATACCAACCTCTGTAATGAAGTAACTGAGTTCAAACGTACTTTTGACGAACTGGACACTGAGTATGAACATAACTTGCTTGAGAAAAAGAACTTGCAAATAGAGAAGAAAAATCTGATGATTCTTAATGAGTGCTTAATTTCTGATAGTATTGCTAAAGATATCTACTCATTGTGCATGCTTCCTGTTAAGTTGGTGCCCCTATTCTGATTGCATTGTGCTAACTCAGATCTAGTTGCGATAGGAACGACAATAGGGATCTTGAACGTTGAAGCAGAAATTTTGAGAAAGAACAAATGATTAATGATTTAGAACAACGATCTGCTTTTATTCAAAATGATCATGTTAAACTACATGTTAAGTTTCAAAATTACAAAGAGGCTATTCAAAATCAAAAGCTTTGCGATAACTCCAACTCCATTGCCTCTAATGCAATTTTTGAAATTAACAAATTAAAGGATCAGCTTCAAGGGAGAGATGAAACCATTAGGAATTTGCATGCTCAAATAAACATCATGAGTATGTTGAATGTAGGTTCCCCTGTAGGTAGCTTTGATAAGAATGCCTTAGAAACGGAAATATCCCAGTTAAAAGATAATATCTCATCTCTTAGGATTCAGAATGATGGTATTAAAGAAAAGAGATTGCGAACAAAATCGACGGTATCTATACCTTTCAAAAGCCAGTACCCACAATCGCAACACATCAACTGAAAACTCGCTGCCTTACATATAGATTGCCAAAATGGGAAACCTAATGTGGTTGAGACACCAAAAGTTTAGTGGACCTAAGACCACCTGAAAAAACCTAAGTCCTTGCCCCAGGAATGTATGGGCCATTAGCACAAAGTATATCCCCCTACCAAAACGAGCTGATTGGATTCCACCGACCCCTAGGAAGAAGCATGTTACGTTTCAGGAACCTACCAGAGCCTCAACTAGACACACCAAACAAACAGCTGTTAATAACCATTAAAAACCTAACGTAAATGTGCTTGTGTCTACACGATTGAAACCTGCCGCAGGAGTGAGCAAAACCCAGTCTAAAAGTGATAACCAGAAGTCTAGAGTTTTGCCTTCTAAGAATGTGAGTGCCAGGAGAATAGAAGATCACCCTAGGAATTTGAAAAAAAGATAAATGTTTAATGCTTCCCCTTTATATGTCAAACGTTGGTTAATGTAGCAAATAAAAACGTTGTGTGGATTCTTATGATAAATGTTTGGTTTCTTTTAATCATGATAGTTGCCTTGTGATAAATGTTCCTTCTATGAATACTATGCATGCTAAGAAACCACAGGTTGCTCGTCCTAAGACGACTCCTAAGTATATTAGGAAAGACGATATACCGTTGCTACCCAAAATTGTTCCTCAGTGGAAGCCACTGGCCGACAATTTCCTTTTGTGTGATATCTATGCCCAAAGAAATCCTGACACCCCATTGCTAAGCCTTTAGAACTTGTCCCTGAGTGTTAGCTCCTAGTTTCCCCTACTACTGTCGATCTCGAGGGTTTTCTAAAGTGTCAACTTAGTGATCGGAAGGCTCGTTCCAAAGGGATTTCTGATTTATTTGCATGATAACTAACCGGATCCTTAGGGAATCCATTCACAGGACATGTTTGTATAATTTTTTTTGTTTTAGTAGATATTAGACCTCTAAAAAAAATTAGTTAGTTTTAGTTTAGTTTTGTTAGTAATATGGCTTGCAGTTATTTCAAACTGTAACCCGGTCTTAACCCAGAGAATTAATGTACGTTTCAGTGCATTATTTCTTCCACAGACAAGAAGTTGTCTAAGACCCGAACAATTTTCTAATAAACAATTTGTTTTATCAAACATGTTCGGAGTCACCATTCAGACATTGACCAAAACCTTTTCTATTATACCCGGGTCATTGTTTGCGGGGGAGAATCAGTTTCTGCTAACAGTTTTTGCAGGTTTTCAAGGACAACCTGTTGCTGATTCTATTGCTGACAAGATTGAAACGACAACAACATATGGTAAATTTAAAAGGTCTTGTTTCAGTAATCACTTGATAAATGTGCTCAATTCACTCACCTCCGTGATTGAGGGGGAGTTTGCTTCTTTTTAAGTCCATTCTTGATCAAAACCATTCATCTCTTTCATAATTTTGATCGGGGGAGAAAATGTGACTTAAATTAAAACTGATAACTATATGATTCAATTGATTCTAAGTCCTATCCATGCATGTGCTAAACAAGTTTTTGATTATCGATGCACATGTGTAGGGGGAGTAAAAGCTGATATTATATTCAAAATGTCAAGATATTAATTGTTTTGTGTTCTACACAACTATCTTGATATCACACACAGAATCTTTTTGTTTCATGTTCAGGTTGCAGAATGCGGAATGATGTTGTACTATAACACCAGGGTATTCGTATGAATGCTCATGCCTGGTCTTCGGACTGCGCCCACTAGTGAAGTGGATTTCCTTACAAGTACTTGTACAAGTTTGGATTTCCCGAGGCACTTCATATCTTTCGAGATATTTTTCAAAACATCATCAGTTCATTCTGATTTAAACTTTCGTTGTGTTCCAAATAATTTTTCTTATGCACATCGAATGTCTTTCTAATCATTTTTTCCACAGGCCTTCTACGGTACTTAATTGTATTAAGAAGTAAACGTTTAACAGAATTATACGACTAATCGCAGTAAGTTTCAACTACTTTATCACTGGACAGACTCACTCTTTACCATTCTAGTAGTAAAAATACTATTAGTCGTGTAAGTCTGTGACATCTAGTATATGAGAACGGCGAACCATTAGGGAATCTGATACTTCTGTATTAGAGGAACTACGTTGCACGTGCCGAAAACCTTCAAGAAAGTTCTTACATGAAATTTATCTGTTCACAGGTCAGTATTTCTACTGTAATCATCGGTCCCTCACGGATTGAGGTTATTATTAACCGACAGATTGAGTATCCATCTATACCGGTCCCTTCAAAATATAACCCTTAGTGTGTTCGAAAAATATTATATCTAGACACATTGAGTTGATTTCATAAAATCATTTTTGTGTGACTATTTTTTTTGAAACAAAACAATGGCGATTCCAATTCCATTCGATGAAGACACATTGCTCATACTCTACTACCTGAGAATTCCTATCCAAAGAAATCAAGAAATCCCAACGATACTAAAAGCCTCTGCAAACCTGAATTATATATCTTCTTCAAATTTAATTTATGGATGATTATAGAAGAATATTCAAGACAGCTTAAGATTTTCAGAGGTATGAGCTTGTCATTTCCAGAAGTTCAAAAAATCAAGAAGTAAAAGATCACAAGATAGCAGATTACGAAAAATAATGCAGCAATCATATAATGCTTTCTTATTTTCGGATCTGTTGAAGCACAGTGAAGCACATCACACAACACAACACATCATCACCACAACGACTACACAAATAAAGAAACATCGACAGTGCATGTAAGTTAATTCATATATTTAAGATTTCACTCTTGTTCGAGCAAACTGTTTTGAAGATTCTCAATGACCTCATCTTGGGGAGATTGTTAAGATACGAAATACGTCTAACAATGAAGTTTTGGTCACTCGAAGATGTACGAAAAAGTGTATACGTTAAATAGCTAGTTTGTACATGTTTTTAGTTGTAAATGGGCATGTAATGTAAAAGCCCGAAATGGCCCATCATAAGGCCTTACATGGCCGGCCATTTAGTGTAGAGAAGCTAGGGTTTGGAGGCTATAAATAGATCCCTCCTCTTCCTAGTTTCATTATCCCTCAGCTGCTACAAACCTACAACAATTCTTTCTTTTATACATCTTGTTCTTTAATATATATATCCTGTTTAATGAATGATCTAAAGACCAACAAAATTCTACACATTTGATGGTTCTAGAGCTGCCGTAGAGGATTCAATTTCCTCATGACTTGAAGTGTTATATGGAACAAAATCTAGATTGCCATTAAAATCAGCAGAATCTTCTTGATTAAATTCATCAGCGTCTGTCAAAGAGATTGGAGACGTTTGTTCATCAGATGTAGTTTCAATGAGAGGAGCCTCATGTTCGTCAACAATGATTGAAGATGTGGAAAGCGAGTCTTTATGAAATTGAGTTGGTTGTGCAGCAGAATTGATGGGTGTATCAAAAGACCTCTTCTCAAAATATTCTTTAAACATTGGACCGAACAAATTTTCCAAATCTTCTTTGGATGGAGTATTCATTGTGTCTGTTGATGAAGTATTATTGTTAAATCATTGGATCACGGGTTCTAAATGTAACATTTCTCAATTTCAGGTCATTTTACGACTCCTAATATTCGTCACTATTTATTTTGGTCTGATACGCGTTTACTTTTAAATTTAGTTTTAAGCTAAATCGCGTAGACTAGAAATAATCGTTTACTATAAACAGTCATCAAATAAATTAAGGATTACATCAACCAAGTGTTATATGATTATTAAGAAGATAATTATTAACTTTGCGTATTTTATCTTTATTGGTTACGTAAAAGGTTTACGTTTCGCAATAAAATACAATTAGACACACCCCGAAAATACCTAGACTTACCTAGACTCAAACCAATACCCACTTTTAAACCTTAAACACAAAATTAAATCAATTCTTGTGTTAATACCCACTAGAGTCGAATATTGGGCACTAAATCAACTAGAAATCCTTAAAGATCTTGCTAAGTACTTGTACAAACCCCCTTTAATTAATACTAGTCCTTAATGTTTCCTAGTTAACTAATACACAATGGTTAAAAACCATTTTGGCTCTCCTTTGCCCCTTATGCCGCGGCTACATGCAATGTATATACCCAAACCATAAGATGTCCATATCTTAGCAAATCTTGTACAACCTAGAGGCAATTAAGATGTGTACTTAAGTGGTTTAACAAAACAATGTCTAATTAACAAGAAACCACAAAACCACTAGGATTAGGGGATCGGTTTGGTTTGTTTGTGTGACTAGAACTATGTAACTAAGTATTTGCCTATAAATACACACACACTCTTACCATTTGACACTCTTGCAACTCAATAACACTCAAACAAGTTAAACATTGTCCCTCCTCATGCTTCGGGTCTCAAACCATAATCAAACACCCTCCTTTACTTCACTCGAAATCACAAAACACACACACACACAAAGGTTATAAACAAGTGCCTTAAGAGTACACGAGCCTAAGGGTTAGCAGTTCACACGTCCACTTCTCGCGTTCCAAGAACACACTAGGACCTTTGTAAGTCTCCCACGACATAATACATTTCATATTTTAGTTTTCTTTTGATTTCTATACTTGAGTCACGATAAATACGTGACACACGTACCTATATATACGTATGATATACTTGTGTGGCGCAAGAATCCATTAAAAAACGCATGTACCTCATGAGTTAATGACAAACAAAGGCTTAAACATTTTGTTTATATGCAAATGCGGACACCAACGCGAACAACAAACTCTTACACTCGAAATTACGTAATATACGTAAACTTTCAAGAAATGCGATATGGTGGCTAGGGAAAGTGTATACGAAGTTAATAAACGTATTGCATGTGATGAATCACGCTAAGAATACTAGCAAGTTGTTTTGGTTTGAATAGCCCTAACGAAAACTCTTATGTTAGCTCAAAAGGAATCACACTCCGGGCCGGCTACATAGGCCTTATGTAGTGTCAAATACAGTACCACTAGCGGACGTTCAATATGGGAGCTCAATAGCTCTCACCAGTTAGCAGGATAGGGAGCACTCCATCACTGCGATATTTTATAAGCTCAGCGTAATTATCGTCGGAGGTGTGGGTGGAGGCTTATTAGAGTCCTTAAGCTTGTTGGATAAATCAACATACAACTCTCTCACTCGAACGGACGCAGTAGGGGAGGGGGGGAACACAACAGGGGCAGAGGCAGTGCTAAATAGTTGTCTTCTTATGTCATCTATCTCTCTGGACCTAACGCATACTAAGTCGATCTATAAGGCGACCGAAGAGAGCCTCTATGGATATTCAGCATTATCGATATTCACCTTATGAGCTTATAATAACTGTGGGTCCTAACTTATTAATGGGCTATTAGCCCATTAACGTCCGCTAGTGGACTGTAGTGGCCCACAGGGGGCAGGGATGGGGGGGTGTGGGGGGGGTGGGGGCCGGGGCGGGGGGGGGGGGGGTAGTCCTTTAACAACATAAGAGTTTTCGTTAGGGCTATTCGAACCAAAACAACTTGCTAGTATTTGGGACGCTTCGGTTCTTTGCACTGACGGGCAACGTGTCCTTCTTCATGACAGTTGTAGCAGATTACCTTCCTTTGGTTGTTAACACCCTGTCCATTGTTCTGGTTGCCTCGACTTCCCGTATTCCCAACATTACCTGGTGCACGTCTTTGAACTGTCTCAGTAGTTATTTGACCATCATGTACCGTAGCTTGACTCCTGGTGTTAGATGATGACCTGAGTTGGTTGTTGGTAGGTGGGAACTGCTTCTGAAAACCACTCAGCAAGTTGGCAATTTGTTGCATCGTAGCAAGCATGGCAGCATCATGTGACTGAGCAGGTGATGATGAAGTGGAGGCAAGAACAGGTGTAAGCTGTGATGGTGAGTTGGTGGTGGAGTGGGTAGGTACCAGTTGAAGTGTTGTCTTTGCAAGATAGGCAAGAGGATCGGCAACACTCGAGGACTGTTCCTGCTTTCGGAGAGTCTTCATGGCATGCTCTTCATATGATCTTAGATGTGTGAAGAGATCAACATAGGAAACGGTGGACATGTCTTTAGCATTCTTCACATTCGTCACATATTTACTCCAGTAAGAAGGAAGGTTGTTGACAAATTTGGTGTTCATTTGATGAGTAGGTATGACAAGCTTGGTGACCTTCATATCGTTAATTAACTTGTGGAAGCGAACGAAATAGTCATAAATTGGTTCATTACCTTTAGCGCGAAAGCGTTCGTACTCATCAAAAAGATCTTCCTTCCGACGATCAATAGTCTGACCTGCGCCTTTCATTATTAGTGCCAGACTGTCCCATATTTCTTTAGCAGACTCATTTTGATTGAGGGTGTTGAAGATTCGCCTGGGAAGTCCTTGACTCAGAATGTTGGAAGCCTGAATATCGCACTGCTCTTTGAGAGTATCTGCAGCATCGAACTCTTCGTCTGTTTTGTTTCTTGGTTGCATAACGGTACCGGCTGGACTATTGTCTGGTACAGGATCAGTGATCTGTGGATGTGGTGATGGTCCATTGATGATGGATTTCCAAATCAGCTTGCCATGTGTTTTCCCCTTGATATACCGTTCAATGCGGATTTTCCACGACTCGTAATCATTTTCTTCGAGCATTGGTGGACGGTTATCGGTACCAGCTGCACTTGAGTCTTCAGACATCATTGTGAATGATCTGATCGTGAGTGATGTTGATTATTTTGTTTTGGATTAGGTATCGGAAGTTCTGGTTTCGGATTCGGATTCTGTTAGGTTTCGGTTTCGGAAAAAACTGTGCAGTTTCGCCTGTAAATTCGGCTCTTTTGAATTTTTACCTTTTGGCAATAACTTACTACCATAAATAAGTTTGACTAAACCAAAGCCAATTTATATCCGAAAATAACTTTTGGTAATAATTATTACCGAAAATAAGTTTGACTTAAGCCAATATTAATTTATATCCGAAAATAACTATTGGACATTAATTATTTCCGAAAATAAATTATGTGATGATTCGTGTAAAAGATTTTGTATGAACACGAATTTATGATCCGAATTTAAAAATGATCCGACTTTGATTTTATTTGATTGAAAACAAGATGGTGGTGATGATTATTGATTAAGCAAACACCATCTTGATAATCAAGAATGATAACAATACACAATAAAAGCTACGAATCAATGAAGATCCGAAAGAACTTTAAGGTGTATATGAAATCGGTTTACAGATTAATCAAACAAACACTTTGGCTCTTGATACCAATTGTTGGTCTTTAGATCATTCATTAAACAAGATATATATATTAAAGAACAAGATGTATAAAAGAAAGAATTGTTGTAGGTTTGTAGCTTGTGAGGGATAATGAAACTAGGAAGAGGAGGGATCTATTTATAGCCTCCAAACCTTAGCTTCTCTACACTAAATGGCCGACCATGTAAGGCCTTATGATGGGCCATTTCGGGCTTTTACATTACATGCCCATTTACAACTAAAAACATGTACAAACTAGCTATTTAACGTATACACTTTTTCGTACATCTTCGAGTGACCGAAACTTCATTGTTAGACGGAATTTCGTATCTCTAACATAACATGACTCAAACACATATCTTAAACAATGACTCCAACACTTATCCTAATAAAACATAATAAATAAACAACGATAGTTATCCAACACGCCATGTCGTGGCAGCCGTCCCTCATCAACCACAGGCGTATCACTCCCTACTCCTTCAAAATCACCTTGTCCTTAAGGTGTTGTCTAAATAAAATCTTGATTCCGGGATCCCATGTTTTGAGTTGTAAATTTTCCTCTTGCAGATCATACTCAAAGCCCAAAATATGCCTACACAAATATTTGCACAACTGTCCGACAATGAGTTCAAGTATTCTTTCATAGTATATAGCTTCATTACTTTGGTTGAAAATCAACCCAACTTGATTGGCAGCGTAATACTTTGATTTCACTAGAAAAATAGGCCCACTTGTTTTGATAGCTTCCACCTTATTCGGCTTATGGCGAGTCGTTTCCTCAAGATCTTAAACTCGTACCTTTGTGTTTAGGTCGTTTGGTTTGGCGATGGCTGTGGCGGACCGCTCGTCCTCAAAACGAGCCTCGGTGATATGGGCTAAGGAGAAGGCTTCTCCTAAAGTTGTAGGCCTTGCCCTCAACAGTTCTATTTGTAACGCCACTTTAAGTCCGGAGATATAAAACGATGTAAGTAAAGATTCTGAGATTCCGCGTTACTCGTTTTATAAGCATAAAAAACTCACTCTCATATTCGGCCACCGTTTCCCTTTGCAATAGCTTAGAAAGTGCGTATCTCGCGTCTTGATCATTGTCGTCCGATGCCATGAATCGTAACTCGAAAAAAAATATTCTGATGAACAGTAACCGATGAACAGTACCGTGAATAGTACCCCGTGAACATTAAATTTTTTTTTGATCCTTAAATCGGAAGCCCTCTCATCGAGGACTCTCAATGAAAGCACCAATTGATACGACCCGGTTTGGATTGTATCGGGATAGGGTACCACTTTAAGCGTGTGCGAGCTCCTTAAGAATCTAGAGACGAAGAAGACGAGATATTTATTTGATCTTTAAACTTGATTGATTCATTCATAATATTATGACACCTTAAATACTAGCTTATGAGATAACTCTCACAAACACAAGACTAATCCTAACATGACTCAAACACATATCCTAAACAATGACTCCAACACATCAACCACAGGTGTATCACGCACCCGAGAACCCCTAAGTCTACCCCTGATTTCAATCATTCCATCCTTATACATGTGTCACCGTTTAAAAAATCCATATATATGCTCCGATTTCGTATATATTTAGTATATTTGTTATTTAATTTATCGATATATCAAATCAAAAAAGTTAGACGGATTAATCTAATTCGACATGACATGTTTTGAAGTTTATTTGTTTTGTCTTGTTAATTGTCCTGCTCATGGTCACCTCCCATGTTGCAAGATGCATGACTGGGTGTTTTGGGACAAGTGATATACATGACTGGGCGAAGGGAACACAACTACCAATAGAAGGCTATGCAAAAAGAATAAATTCGGGGGTCAGACTTCATGAAAGATCGCAATAATGTACGTTTAAGCGAATATTTTTTGATAGTGGCTTAAATTTGTCAAATGTATGTGTTGGATCGTTTACTGAATAGATCTTAACCTTTAGCTTGTAAAGGGTTTGTTCCTTTAGATAATTCTAAAGCAACAATA
>BQNB010050854.1:0-40213 GCA_026074375.1 Tanacetum coccineum | reverse complement strand
ATTTTTGGCAAAATTTGAGAATTTCTGGCAAGTTTTATGTATTTCCGTCGAGTTTTAGATATTATTGGCAAGTTTTTTTTTCTAAAAAACAACTTGTAATAGATTTAAGCAGTTAATATAAGTGATCAAAACAAGTTTACGGTGAGTTTTAGGTACTCCCGACAAGATTAGAAGGTTTTCAGCAAGTTTGACCACCGTTGATCGCCGTTGACCACAGTTGACCTATTTGTTTGACCCTGTTACATTAATCGGCAAGGTTGGTGGCCTTGTAGCGTCTAATCGGCGATTAATCGACCTTGTAGACCTTGTTTTGCAACACTGACTGAAAATAACCGAATTTCGGTTATGAATAAAACAAACTTGGTCTCATTTGTAGAAAAAAAACAAATACTCGGACGTTTCCTGATTGATTTCTCGTGCCTAAGAATTCAATTGTCCAATATGTCTTATCCGATTAAAGATTTCGTGAACCCGAAACATATAGGGTCGAAATACTTTAATCTGAAAGTGATTACACGATTCAGATTGATATCCAAATTATAAATCATTCACACACCAATTAAAATTCCTACATATATATTAAATCTGACAAGAAAGTATAACATGCATAATATATAGTATGAAGTTAACAAAAATATTAAGCTAAAATCTTTCGATGTGAAGTACATATCAATAGGATCTAAGAGTAAGCAGAAAAACCGAAAAGCTCGATTAAGTCGAAAACTGAAATCGAACCGAATCAAATTAATAACCAAATCGAACTGAACCGAACTACAAATTCGGTTTTCGATTTGGATATGGGTTTGACAATCTAAACCGAAAACCGGATTTATATAAATAAATATATTTTTATATATTTATATATATTTAAAAAACTATTAAAATTTAATCGTAATATAAAAAACATTTTTTATGTTTGAAATAATTTTTTGACTAAATATTTATGTAATTATTTTGGGAATTGATTGGCACACTCTAACTTTTGATTGGCACACTCCAATGTACAATCTGTTAAAGCACAATGAATACGCTATACAACTGTTCGATGCACAGCTTTGAGTGTCCCAATCAAATTATAAAGTGTGCAGATCATTGCCCAATTATTTTACTCAAGGCCTTAGTTGATGTATAGTTAAGGTATCAACACAAATTACTAAGTTGTAAAACTTGGACTTAGAAGTGAACTTATTAGTTCACTTTAACTACTACATCAACTAAGCTAAACACTCCATTAATAAAAGTAATTGTAATAGTTAAGGTAGTAACACAACTATAATTATGGGTTTAAATAGTGTCATCACAAATCGGCATAATAAATCTGACCACTCAAGGCCTCAATCATTCCACATCTCTCCTGTTTCACAAATGAATATATTTTAAATTTACATTTGCCCTTTGTACTTTTGGTTTTTTCTTTTTCCCCATACTTCTTATTCGTTGTTTGTTTTATTGTTTTATTCACGTGATTCTTAATAGGTTACTCTTTTTATTCTAAAATAATTATTTTTCCATAAAAATCACAGAAGAAACATAACTATTATTTTTTTCTTATCTTTTTACAGAGTGATAATTTTATCATTAATTAATTAAACATTCTTTTATTAAATTTGTAATAATCATATAAAGTAAGGTAATATGGTAATCTATGTCAAATTTTTATATTTATTTTTAGTACTAGACAATTAATTTAAGACATCATAAAAAGAAACATGAACAATGATATTGAGATGGAGGGAATATTATTTTTATGAGAGTTACTTGTTGTAGTGTTTTTATTACTAGTCAGGTTACACGTAATTAATTAATATTAACAGTTTTAATATGCGGAATTAAATTGACTACAACTCTAGCCACAGATCCATGTATATGTTATAATCTTAAATTTAAGTATAAAGATAGTTACGACGTGTGTACCTTTATTTGTTTGGCATGATCATCTTGAATACTCATACAAGGAAGCTGCAGGTATCCACCGGTACTCGTCACTTTTGGAAGACCGCTAGATAGTCGACTCGTCGTTCAAGGGATCTTCGGGATCACCACGTGTAAGTCGATCGGTTAGGGTTTGGGAAACCAAAACCCTAAACCCACTAGGGTTTGGAAAACCCTAAGTGGAATGTCGACTTAAGTCGACAAGGGTATAGGTGATTTTATAAATAAATAACATGTAATTAATTTATAAATGCGGCGGATGATCACCTATCAATGGATCCATATAGCAATATGATTAATCAATAATAAAACAAACAACGGTATACCTTTGTAGCATGATTTGGTAGGCACGTAAGGAGACAGTTCCCACACGATCTATACTAGAAATCCAAGTGATCAAAATAGATCACCTCTATGTAGAAACACACTACATGTCAATGTATACCCCATAGATACTGTTGAAAACTAGACAAGGGGGGGGGGGGTTGAATAGTTTTCAAGTACTTTTTCAAAATTTTGTTATGTTCTTATGTGAAGTTTATACAATATTAATGTTTGATAAATGAGAAGTAAAGCAAGTAAAAGTAAGAGTTAGAAAGATTTAACCAAGACACAAGTATTTATAGTGGTTCGGCTACAAGGAAACCTTCCTTGCCCTACTCCACTCCTCGAGTCACCTACTCGAGAGTTCGTAAACACTAGTCACCAATCTCCTTTAACCGGCGGAGAAGCCTCACATCGTTGCTTACACCTTTTAACGGTACAAAGCTAAATACCGGATTCTTCACACGGTAGATTCAACCCAACGACACTACACTTGATTTACAATGATGATAAATACAACTACAACTACTAAATGATGTACAAGATTCAGTAATGTGAACTTGAAGATGCTATGGAGATGCGAAACAAGATTCTTGGAACTTGATCTTTTCAAAGGGGTGTTTGGCAATTTCTTCTTTGAAGGAAATTACCTACAAAATGCTAAATGAAACTATGCAAGAATAGAGAGAATGATCAGTAGATTAGAGGATTTTAAGCTGAAAAGGTGTGTGTAAAGCATGAGAAATGGCTTGGTATTTATAGCAAAAAATTCTACTGTAGGCCGGTTCTGCCGGTTTCGTTGCTAAACAGAACCGGCCAGTGTATATCAACAGAACCGACGCAAACAAAATCTGAATTTTGATTTGCAAAATCTTGAGAGATCATGTGTAATCTTGTAAGATTGCCTTAAGATATGCTGCAAATGATGATGTTATCCATGATGTAAATAATGGTTTGCTTATTTTGCTTGTAATTCAAAGTAATGCTAAAAATAGAAAAGTGATGTTTTATGTTTAAGTAATTTGCTATTATATAGATTTTACTCATTGTTACCAACAAAACATGAAAAGATCGTATAATAAAATAAACGTTTTTATCGGTTTATTTGTATTAACAATCTCCCTCTTTTTGTTGATGATAAAACTAAAATCTAATGGAAATAAATTAGTTAAAATGAATTGGTTTTGGATTAAGTTTCATTTTACTTCTTTTTTCCCTTATGTGTGTTTTACTTCCCTTCTCCCCCTTTTTGTCAAAACAAAAAGATGCAAAGATCACGGAGAGGTATCCAATATTTATAAATGCGAAAAGCTCCCCCTTGATGGGTGCTAATCATTACAAGTATGCTGCAAAAAAAATGTTAGACATAAAGATATGTGCTCCCCCTTGCTTTAGGAGTACCTACAAAAGAAAAGTTAGAAGCCAAAGTACTAAAAGTGGCTACTATAGAACCGGCGTCCGCGGTTCTGTTTTGTAAATAGAACCGGCTTTGAAAGCCGATGTGTGGAAACTAGAAGGGGGGGGGGGTTGAATAGTTTACCGGTTACGTTTACGTTTTAAAATTTACTTCTAAAATTTATTAGATCCGAGTATATGTTCAACCAACCAACAATATGAACCAACAATATAACTAATTACTAGTTATAGCTAATCAAATAATAAGTAAGAATCACAACAATATAAAGAGATGAGAGAAGGAACAATCAAACCAAGACACCAAGATTTATAGTGGTTCGACTACGATGCTCCTCTTCGCCCTACTCCACTCCCCGAGTATCCGACTCGAGATTTCACTATGTCAACAAGCTCCCTTTAGGCGGAGAAAACCGTTTACACGTCGCTTACGTTGTTTTACGACACTAAGCTAAATGTCGAGTCCTAATCTTAGCTAGAACCAATCTACCACTTCACAAGTAATACACACTCACAAGATCTACACAATCGGATTTATACACTATCCGATTTACACAAGCACACAAGATAATCAAGAAAGAGATTTGGTTCTTAGAAGAAGGAAGAAGACGTTACTAGACTATAATAATTTGTTTCTTGGCGAATACGAATGTTCTTCTCTTGCACTTGATAGAGAGGAGAAGAGAGATGAGAAAGAAGAGATTGAATCACTTGAAACAAGATCAAACAATGTTAGTGATCAAGAGATTTAGTGAGAGAAAGAAGGTTTTTAGAGAGAGAAAGAATACTGAAAAAATTCGTGCAAAGAGGGTTGTTTTTTCAGCTGGGAATAATGTAGTATTTATAGGCTGGAAAACTCAACGGTCACTGTCGGCTGTCCCGACGGTCCCAGATATATCTGGGGGCCGCCAGGCCTATCAGGGGGCCGCTGTAGACTGACGCTCCCCTTTTTGTCTTTTAGTGGGGAAGGTGTTATCTGGTATGGAAGGTTCTATTTTGGGGGAAAAATCAGATTCAAATTTATATGTTTAAATAAAATATATTTTTAATTAAAAAGTATTTTGTATATATTTATTTTTTTGTAAAAACACTTTTGTAAAAATGTGATGGTTAAGAAAAATTATTTTCTTGATCACTTAAACATGTTTAATGATTTGTTTATACATACCTTAAGTGATTTACATTTGAAATGGAAATTTACGATTAATAATTTGCAAACGTTTATTTTTATCGTAAACGTTTTTACATTTTGTTATCTTCAAAACATCGAGAGCTCGAAAAATATAAATAACGTTTTTAGACATTATTTGTATTAACAATCTCTCTCTTTTTGATGATGACAAAATATAAACTCATTTTATATAAAAATAAAGTTTTTAAATTATTAATGAGTTTTGATCCATTTCTCCCCCTTTTTGTCGAAGTAAAAAAGGATGATCGTCGAATTGTAAAGAGAAAGAAATCGAAGATGCCAAGACTCCCCCTTGATGTATGCTCCCCCTTGTTTGAGGAAACAAAAGATCGATCTTATGGGATTATTGCTACAAAACAAGGTGAGAAATACAAGTGCAAGAATATATTTTCAACAAGTAGCAATATAGCAATGCATGCAAGTCAACCATAAAGTAGTTCCATTCAACACTTAAGAAACCAATACAAGAAACATACTACATGCAAGGAAAATAGAGCTAAGTCTAATAAGGAACATTAGTTCATTAATTTCACCAAAATCTAAACATACTACATGAGGTAGATAAAGGTAATACTACATAAATCCTAGATGATCCTTGATTCATAGGAGATGACTTTGAGTAAAAGGTTAGGGTGACGTATTATGAGGTGGTATGACCAAAATTTTAAGGGTGAGATGGAGATAGTGAGGAAATGGCGGAATTGAGAAGAAACTCAATGCGGACAAACATTAAGTTCATCTCATCCCTAAGAGAGAAGATAAGATTGCGGTTGTGAAAGCAATAAAGAAAAGTTGACCCATGATAGTCATGATAGTTGAAGTAAATGGGGTGACCCATGAGAGGTGGTTGAGGTGGTGGTTGTGGTGAAGGAGTATCAAGAATTTGATTAAGAGGAGTGATTGGTGACAAGGAAAGAGTGATGTCTAAGGAAGGATGACTTTGGAGTGGAATTAGGTGTGAGGGTCTTGGAGGTGTATCCATGAGATTTTCAAGAAAAGGATTGGATGGTTGAGGAGAGGGTGTGTCATTAGAAGTAGGAGGTGAGGATTGAGGTTTTGATTCAAATGAGGAGGAAGTAGTGCCAAAGGTGGATGATGTATCTTTGGTTGATGGAGTTTTTGATGGTGCATTTGGTGGAGATGGAGAAGAGGATGTTGTTATAGGAGAAGGTGTGGTAGTGGCATCTTCATCACTAGAGATGTTGACAAAAAGTTGTCTAGGTGGAATGATGGTTAGTTTGATTTTCTTGGAAGGGTTAGAAAAGGAAGCTTGAGTGGAAGCCATAAAAGAAAGATATGAAGAAGATGAAGATGATAAGAAGAATGGCGAGGATGGGTATTTAATTTAGAAGGAGTGGATTAAAGAGGTAAAGCACGAGGATTAGAAAGGGAGATTCCAAAAATGGTTTAGCAAAATGCAGGAAGTGTAGTTGTGTCTAAAAGAGAGGATAGTCAACTGCACAGAAAATCAGGAGACACGGTAAAAATTCCGTGACTCTTGGTGGCGGTCCTAGATATATTTGGGGGCCGTTTTCTGGAGTAACGAAAATTTTCTAGTTTTCCTGATTTTTGTAAATCCTGTATAGAAGAGGTTTCCCAGATTTTCTCTTTTGCAGTCAATTCTATTTCATCATGAATCATCTAGGATGCGTTTAGTTAGGGGAAAACACTCTTGTTTTCCACAAAATGTTTTGTGGAAAACAAGGAAAACAGAGATCACGTTCAAATCGTCGTTTTCTAACAAAATTCTCTACAAAACACAAAATCCCTATTTTCTCCTTTTATACACAAAACTAGAAAACAATTTTATTTTGTTTTCCCCGTTTTCCTTTTATGACACCCGGATCTATTTGTTGTGATTAAAGATTTTAATAAATGATTGTTTGTTTTTATTCAAAGAAGCAATTTTTTTTTCACTTTTGTTTACAAACGAGAAAAGGAAATTAACTAAGCGTGTTTGTTTTTTTTTTCTTTTACAAACAACCATGACTACGACTTAGTAGCTCCTGTCACACAATTTCACCGTGGCAACTCTGCAAAAAATGGGAATGATTGACTAAAGAACAACTTGAGTTGTATGAACGCCAACAACAAAACCTTGTTAGTACGGTGTGTAACTCTTTTCTTTATGATTACCTTTTGCGAGAACGGCTTTATTTTGTATGGGGGGGGGGGGGGTTTTAATTCAAAATGTAAATGAGTTTATAAAATGAACTTTATATACTTATACACTATAATAAAATCCAAGTGTGGATTGGATCATGCATCTAGGAGCTGAGATCTTAAGTTTAATCATAATATGATTTTTGATTAAATTAAAATAACTCCTGAGTACACCTGACATCAAGTGGGAGCACTATGTTTTTTCTTAAAATTCATATTTGTTTAACATATTGAAGGTATCATTCCATCTAAGATAGATATTAATCCTTGAGGTTGGAATGAAACTTTACTTGGGAATTTAGGAAACAAAACAAACGACCTTGGAATAAATGTTTAATGAAATAAACATATGCAAAAATTAAGTCCAACACAATGCAATACATCATTAAAGCAAGTCTTAAATGATATATTTCACTTGAGATAATTTAATACATGGATGAAAACCTTGTGTTTTTAACAAAAGATTCATCATGTATATCTTATATTGTGTATGAGACTGGTACTAACAACAACAGTATCTAATTGAGAGTGTTTAGATGACTGATAACAACAGTCTTACATATAATAAAGTCCATTAGTCCATGGATTGTCCAAATGTCCAAGTTAACAAGTCTATAATCACACTTATAAACCACAACTTTCTTAAGTTCACTTTAATCACTAGTTTATACATAATCATTTTTACACATAACCAAGAGTGTAGAAGTCTTACAACCCTTTTATAACCTCAATATACCATCCATATAACATGTGTACAAGTTCATAAAATATTATATACGAGAAAAATCCTTTTTTACAAGTCAAACATATCTTAAATGGTGATATTGCTAAGTAGAACATATAAACACATAAAATCATAACTTGTAAATTCATAAATGGTTTTAGATAATCTTATATTGATGTATGATGATGACCAACACAATCTAAACCCTTGTTTAGATTACAAACCAAAGCTTGCACAATCAAAGAAACCCTAAACCCTAATCTTCCACTTTTCTTGCTTAACACTTGTAGAGGCTTAACCAACCTTCAAACCATCTTAGTAGGTCTTAGATATATAGTAGGAATATGTGTAAATGTGATAAGTAAAATTTGGTATGGATTTGATGTTGGTTTGTGTTGTGTCATGAGCTAGGAGGGGGGGGGGGAGGAGGAGAGGTTTTTATGTGTTATACCTTGAAAGTGAGAAGTGTGTGTGTATTTCACTAGCAAAGTCCTTAAATACCCTAATGACTAGTCAAAGACAAGATGAGGGTTTCATGGAGGTCTTTGGTCTTTGTCTTAAAAAGAAAGGATCATCCCATGGAATTAAGGAACATGTTTTTCCAAGTTTGAAATATCTTTGGTCTTCACTATCTATAATCGGATGTATATATGTATATGTAAGATATTATGTTGAATTTTTGGGTATTGGGTATAAAAGTGGGTATTTGTTGAAGCGTAGAAAAGTTTTGGTGCTTCCGGGTATGCCTAAATGTAGTTAATTGCGAAACGTAAACGTTTTACGCAACCAATAAAAATAAAATATAAAAAGTTGATTATTACTTTCGTAAAAATAATATATTGCTCGCTTGACGAAAACTTTAATTCGTTTGGTGTCCGTTTACGCTAATTGATAATTTATAGCTTACGCGATTTAACTTAACTAATAAAATTAAAAGTAAACACGTACGAGAAAGAAAAAAATAATTAGTGAAATATATGACGTCGTAAATGACCTGAAAATACAGAATGTTACATGCATACAAATATACACGAGCACTTTTCGACTCTTAAAACACCATACACTGACCAAGTTGAACCATATATACCACAAATGAACACCTACTGCATCACAACTCAAAATCAAATTCATTAAACAACAACCATGAATAGAGACACCTTTACACACATAACCGAATCTATGTTTAACCTAATGCATCCGTATACCATTATACGCGACGATTGAACATCTACTACATCATATTTAAAATCTAGTTCTTCACATAAACAACCAAGCATATGATCACATTTGCGCACATAACCAACCTATGCTAAACATGATGCATCCTTATACGCGAAGACCGAGCATCTACTGCATCACAATTTAAAATCAAGTGCATCCCATAAACAACCAAGCACACAAACTCATTTATGCACATAACCCAACCTATGCTTAACCTAATTCATCTGTCACACCCCCAAATTCACTGCAGCGGAAGACTTGATTTATGATTGTGACTTCATGGCGTAAAAAGGACTTGATACGAGAGATAGACCTCTACATGCTAATATACCAATGCAGACTCCTTATTTTCCATAAAATAGAACACCTGAGAAAATATTGCTAAAGTGTCAATATAAAGTTGGTGAATTCATAGGTTTTGTTGTTTGATTATAGTGATGAACCATAAGATTTGTAGCCATAGTATGAAATATAGCAATACTATATATCAAAATGAAAAGTATTTACTATTGTCTAAGCTCATGCCACCGAAGCGTTAACATGTATCATCATAGATAAGCCCATGCAGATGTCCAACCCGCGACATCCGTAACTGACTCAAATGAAACTGTGTTTGCTTGACTAATGTCAGTCCAAGACAAACAGGGATGTCAATCCCGATAGATCTATCCATAACATTCGCGCTCCCTCAACCAATCTAATTGATCAAGGAATTGACGGTTCATGATAAATTGGGCAATATAGCAATATGGGTTGAATAGGGACTTAGACCCAATAGTAAATCAATAAATGTACTTGTGTTCAACTGTTAAAAATAAGCAATGTCCTCACCCCAAAAGATGATTAAAAACAGTAAAGTAGGGGCTATGAAAACTCACCTTGTTGTTTAATCGTCTGTAACTGATAGTAATGCATGCCAAAAGTAACGCGGTCAAACACCTAATTAATTATAACGAAGTCTGAGTTACATGCTAAAAATACTTAATGAAATGGCTTACGCGATAATGTTTTACGTTTCCAAAGTGTTAGCTAGATCGTGACTCTAGTGACGACTCTACTATTATAAGTGTCTATACGGGTTCGGTTAATATTATAATGCATCGCAATTTATATTCACAAGTTCAGGTGATTTATGTCTAAGAAACATATAAAAGTCATTTGTAATTTACTACATATATACATTTATTTATTCACATCGAAGTCGTTAATATATTTGTGAAATTGTCGGGTTTATATATATTATGGCTCACTCGAATATACTTTGACTTTCCAAATAATAATATTTATATACAATATATGTAACTTTATATTATAACTTTCCATGTTAAAATCTGGACAAGCTTTAAAATATTTTTAACATTAAAGAACTTATATTAATCGCGTTAGATTCACTTATACGTTTTTAAATAAATTTCGTCATTATTATTTTTATTTCATCGGAAATCGTTGTTTATAGATTTCAAACTATTGAATAATTTCTGATTCGTTAGCTAGCTTACCCAACTCACTTGAGTCTCAAGGATCCGAAATCATGCATGTTCCCACTTTTTCTTACGTTTAAAAGTTACGATTTAAAGATTTCATACAAGTTGCTACTATAATATACCCATTTGCAAATGTCTTTATGTTAAAACGAAACCACTTTGCTACTGAGTCTTCCTTTTCCCTTTTCTGATTCTGAAGCACACAAAGAGAAGGTTTGACAACCACTTTTGTGGTATCATCTGCTGGTACCCACGCACCCTTATTTAGTTTGGAGCTAGGTCTTTCTTCTTCCGTATTTTGTGTACGTATACATGTATTAAAATATAGCCCATGCGGCCCTAATCCTTTTTCTTTTTCTGCTTTTGGGTCGAGCTCAGACATAGGACTCAAAACCACTTGTCGTGGTCTTTAGACTCATACTCCCGCACTCTTTATCATACATATATATAGGTTTCTCTTTTTTCCCATTGAATATGTATGCATGTATACCTGTCTTTCTTTTGAACCCGCATAGGTATTCTTTCTTTAGGGTTGGTCACTAGATAGATAAAAGATCAAAATTACAAGGGTGGTGGTGTTTTCGCAGCTCATGTGGCTGCAGTGGCAGCAGCAGCTCACCATGGAGCTTCATGGTTTCAACTGTGGTGGCAGACCACAGCGATCCCGAATTCATAATGGCAGTAGTTGAATACGAAACAAAGGTGGCAGTAGCCTTGGTGCGAAACAACAATGGTAGCGAGGTCTAGTTTTAAAAAAACTAATATTTCATGCGTTTCTTTTTGAAGCCATGTTTTTCGTACTGGTTTAAAGTTGTTATAATTTTCATTTGATTTCGATATTAGTTACTCACGCATCGTAAGTTGCTTACTAATGTTACTATGGCTTGCTTATTTTAGGCATGGCACGACACATTCTTTTCATGCTTGCTTATATGCGAACCTTGCATGGTTTATACCATGTAAGTCGTGTTCATGTCGTGAAGGTCGAGGCTTGATAAACTACGAGTAATAACATATAAAGGTTAACTTGTGAGGACGACTTACCGAGGTCCTAAGCTTGATGAAAGATGGCGAGGAAGAAAAGATGGAGATACGGTTTGTGCTTGGTTGCTATCTCTTCTAAAGTCTACACCCACTTAGCTCTTGCACTCAACAAACTTGATCTTGAACGTATAATTTACTTAGTGTTTTCAGATTTTTGTTGTAATACATTTGTTCCTGAATGGTTCTGATTTATAACCGAAGTCTTTGGTTGATCACAGATAAGTTACATGTGAATGGACCTATGTTACTATTGAATCATAGTGGCTTTCTCTAATACTGTTAGTCATCATATCTCTTCTCTAATACTGTTAGGACATCTTACTATTAAGGCATCTCTACTATTCTTGCATTTAAAATTTGAATTTGAACAGGTGTATGATACGTAACATGCAATTGTAAAGAATCTTTCAAATGATGAAAGTAGTAGGGTAAAGTTGTAAGTTTTGTGATGATAATGTTTTATCATTATTGTATTTTGTTTTCCGTGCATTTTCATATGTATAGATATATATTTGTATAGTTTATTTTGTCCTTGTTGAATTAATATTAAGTTGTCATATTCATTAAGTTATATGTAGGCAGTTTTTATAAAGTGCTACAAGTAAATGCTCTCGTTTCACAAAGGTGAATTAAATATGATTTTTATCGTTACTCGTTCTAAAATACCCTTTTAGTCATAGAGTAAAAATGGTGATATTCTTGTGCAAATTAAACTTTTTATGACAAAAATAATGCGTTGACGACCATAAGATGACTTCTCGTTGAAAGTTATTGGTAAACTTGCAAACTTGCATTACATGACTTTTACTTAACGCAATGAGAATCAAAATTTTCTTACGAGGTGTCACATCCTCCCCAGGTTAGAAGATTTCGCCCACGAAATCAAGACGTTGTAGGAGATTGTGGATTTGCGAAGGTGTTAGGGTAATTGTTCTTAAGCTGGTTCTTACATACCCCTCATGAACGTGTTGTTATTGGGATGAGCCCTCCCGACAAAATATTGGAATGTATTCGTTGAAGTAAAGACAAAATCTTCAATTATTTCCCTTTTTCCCCTTTTTGTCTTATAAATACCACCTCATTCCTTTCAAATTTTCAAACTTAAATCCTACTACAAAGATACTTCAATGGCCTGCTCGCTTCCTCACACTGATTTTGAAGTCGAAGCTTTGGTGCAAAGATTGATTAACGAAGATAAAGGTCGGCAGGATGTACTTTTGAATTTGGCTTTTCAGTTTGAAGATTCTTGCGCTGTCAGGGACGATCTTAGAAAGACTTATGAAAAATGCAACGACATTTCTCAAGAGAGTCGTGCTTTGATTTGCACTCTTTTAAAAGAAAGCTCTGAAAAGGATCGCGAGTTGCATCTTTCCATGTATGGAAAGGCGGCACAACTACAGAAACAAATGGATGCTAAGTCGGCTTGGTTCCAGGAAAAATACTCCGGTCGTACACATGGAGGTATAGGTTGCTCGTCATCACAAACTGATTTCCCTCTTACCGAGAAAGAGTTACATCAACTCCGTATGGATGAAGAAGCTCTAAAAGAAATGTTGGAAGAAGAGGCCATGAACAAAAAGGCGCAAGAGGAGAAAATTAGGCAAGAACAAGCTGAGAATGATGCATTCTTTTTAGAATTTGGGGTAGTGAGGTACGACTCGGATTGCGAGTCATCGGATTAATGGTCCTAGGGTTGTTGTACCCATGTTGTTGTACTACTTTGAATAAAACATTGTTGTCTTAACTATGTACTTGTATTTCCACTAAACCAACGGCTATCATGTTAGTTGTCTAGTAAGTTCAAATGAATGCATTTGATTTCTGTAGCATCAAAATGTTTGTTTCGCGACTGTTGCCTTGCCATGATGTATCTTGAATGGGATAATTGAGTGACTATGACTACTGTCTCCACACAGTATTTTAAAGTGTTTGCGTGGTAACTCTGTATTGAATAATTGAGTGAACATGATCGTTGTCCATCTACAGTATAATAATGTGATTTAGGGATAGTGTTATAAATTTGTAAATTTTTCCCCAAAGTAATTATTTTAACAGTCTGAAACTCTTTTGGTGATTGATTTTTCCTCTAGGGTTTGTAATAAGATTTAAATTTCATTTAGGGTGGCGCAAGTCCTTTTAAGCATCCCATCAATTAATCTTTGTCTTGAATTCAATGTTTTACTCGCTGGCATGGGGTTTAAGATAAGGACAATCTGTGGCAAGTGGGGCTCCACGGCTAGAATGTTAGGCGAAGCCGTTACCTCCTACTTATATGTATATATACACTTTGCCCATTTCTTGCATTTGTCAAGACGCAAAATAAGTTTCCTTACTTAAATTTTCATCCGTCCTTAACTTAAAATGTCGTATTTCATTCCCCTGATTGCGGTTGTGTTTGTTGTGGTTGTTATTTGGCGAGTGTTCCACAGGAAGAAGATTACCAGTACCTCGTTGTAATACTAGGGCTTATCGTACCACTCATCATTGTGGCGATTGGCGTGGAAGCCTTCTGGAAGAAGTAGCTTTTGCCGATAGGCTAGTGGGTCGTTTTATCGTTTTGTTCTGTGGTTTCACTTAATTCTTATGTTGAAATACTCCAGAAAGAACTATCGAACGTTTCATCTTTAACTTTGTTTCGCTTATGTATGATTGAATTCTCATGATGTATTCTTGATGAATAGTAGACTTTCATAGTTTCCTTAAGTATTGTCTTTAATGTGGTGAATGAGTAAAATACGTGTGTGTCACCAAAATTTTGTTTTGAATACTATTGGGCATTCTTTTGGCGACCTAACTTATACATAGTGAGCAGGCTATGTATACCTTAGTTTACATTGACATCCCGTTGCCGTTATTTATTTGTTTGTGATTGTATAGCATAGTCTTTGGTACCGAGGACTCGTGAGGTATACAAATTTGTCGTGTCCTTCCCAAACACCTGATACTGATGTTACGTTATTATAGTTGATTTGTGGTCTATTATTCCCGTGTACTTTTCTTACCACACGTGGCCCTCTGAAAGTTTATGTTCACTTATGTGTTTATCCATTATAGTGTTAAATCGTTTCGTATGATGACGTGTATTATCTATGTGTTTGTAAAATTATTATCTCAGCGCATAAGTTATTTCGAATAATTACTTTTTGTTGAAAGTTTAGGGTTTGGTTGTGATCGCTCTTGCTAGACATAAATATTTTAAATCGATATTCCTCCCAACTCTTACCCACTACGCCGCCCCCTTTTCTTATAAGTTTCACTTTACTCCTTCCTCATCTCAATTTATCTCTCACTTCACAATTTTACGTTTCTCCTCCTTTTCCTCAAAACAGTTGATTACCAATCCCCATGGAGTTTCCAATCGAGATTTTTACTCCCGTCATGATCCTCATTATCACCTCGCTCGTTTTGCTTGTCTACCCGATGTGCTTCTTCTCACGCGGAGATGTATCGGTTGTTTTAGCATTTTACATATTTGTTGTATTCCCTATATTTTGTATTTTGTTGTATTACGAACAGAAATATTATGGATCTGGTTGAATAGACTTCCGCATTGTTTATTTTATTGTTTCACCCTTCTCGTTATAGTCATATATTGCTATGTACCCCTCCTCGCATCTTGGTATGATTGGAAGTCATTACCTGGTAATGTTTCAGATGTATTTAGTATTTTATTGAAAAGGCGTTTATTGATGAGAGAAATTATTTCGGACTGACAAAATTTTGAATAGTGGAGGAAAGAAATTTATTTTGTGTAGGGGTTACTGTGTCTTGTCTGAAGTACTATGTGTGGCCCTTTTGAAATGATCTTCAAGCTTTCATTAAGTGTTCCACGAAATAGCTTCTCTATTTCCATTTTCCGGGCACATGATTGATACTTCATTTGTTGGGCAACGAGCATACTTGTTTTGCACTGAGCAGTAATTTCGATAGTGTTATTTCCTTGACACATTACGATGCTTGTCATTTGATTCCAAAAATTATCAATTATATGGTTTCCCTTATACTGGGTAAATGTACCCAGAAACTTTTTAGGGCCGAATTGTTATTTCATTTATTATTTCATAAAAGAAAAGTACAAGTCTTTATTAATTTCCTTGCAAGCTGGGATACATTGTTATAGCGAGTCTGGCTGTCTTGCTTACAGGCCTAGGCGGGCTAGAATTTTCTGAATTTGTTCATGATCCTCAGCACGCCTGCTCTCGGTATCCGCTACCCTTATCTGTAATATTGCGATCTCACTCTCGGCAGCTGCTAGAGAATCCTGCAATTCTGAGATTAGGAGCTCTTTGTCCTCGGTGTCTGCATGAAGTGTGTCAATCTCTACTTCCAGGTCCTCTAGTCTGACCGTTACATCTTCTGGGTTGAGTTCTGATGTCTCGGATGTTGGTTTACCGTCAGAAAAGGTAATGGCTTCTAGAAAGAATGGCGATGATGGTGATCTACTTCTTTTTCGAGATGGCCCCGACGCTTGTGATATTAGTGCAGGAACACTGAGGTTATTTATTTCTTGGGAGTGTTCACGCCCTGTAGCAGGGGTTAAAGTTAGTTCCCGTTTAGGTATTTGGATTGCCTGAGAGGTTGGCGAGTCAAGTCTTTTTGGAATGGAATGTCCCGTGGCGGCTTCCTGTTCAGGGGGGTTGTCAGGTATGTTGCTGGAAAGTAATTGAGACATTTTTCGAATACACCCTGCATACGACAAAATAGGGTTTCTTCTTCTTATATTCCATATTTGGGTAAAAATTTAACTTGTGGGTGCCATCTATTTTTGAGATAAGATGTATTGCGTGTTTTGAATGGTTATGCATACTATGTCTCGAGGATATGTCCAGGAGTGTTGGATTTTGGCATTGGTAGGTTTCTTCTTCGTTTGGGAAATTTACTCGCAATCATTAGCGGTATCCTTATGTTAAGGCCTAAGCCGGTGGCTGGAAAGTGTGGTAGGATTTTGGTCAATAGGTGCATATTCGTAGAGTTTATATTATTTTTGGCTCAGGGCTGGTGTAGACTTTTATGTCTTCCCGTAGTTTGTGACTGCTAGTTACGACTATTGTTTCTTACCTTTACCGGTCATGTTTTAAATTGGTTTCTATTATGGATTTGTTGTTCATGTTCCCAAACGATGCGACATTCGCTAATTATTGGTGTACTCAAGCGATATGTGCTTTTGGTAGATTTTTATATACCTTAAAATACTTTTAAGTGTATACCGACATAGTAGTAGTAGTATATGTATTTCACAAAGGTTGCTATAAAGAATCCTCGCGTAGTGAAGTAACGTGTGGGTGATTAGTAAGGTATCCCGAAGTGTTTATATAGATGACCCCCATAAAATGATATAGTAAGGATATAATCACCGACAAAATTCATGATATTGTGTATGTGACTCTTCGTAATGTGATGTTGGTTATAGGGTTAATTATTTAGTGAGAGTCATGATAGTTTCCTTGCGCTAGGATGATACAAATAGAAATTCAGAAGATTGTTATTTCCATATGGGTAAATGATAATGTGTAGTCTGTTTTTCATGACAGAAAGTGGCGAATTTCGTTATTTAATGATATTATGCCAAAAATTGTTGGTTTAGGAGAGTAAGTAGTAATAAATAGTGCGTTTAAATGTATTTTGACTATGTCCTTAAGAGCTAGTTATAGTCTAGAGTTACTAATGCAACCTAGTTCTCTATAACCAAGAGCTCTGATACCAATCTGTCACACCCCCAAATTCACTGCAGCGGAAGACTGGATTTGGGATTGTGACTTCATGGGAGTTGAAGATGGAATTTGTTACTAGGAGATAGACCTCTACATGCGAATACTACCTATGCAGACTCATATATTTGTAATATAGAACACCTGAGAAAAACATTGCTAAAGTGTCAACATAAAGTTGGTGAGTTCATAGGTTTCGTTGTTTGATAGTAATGATGAACCACAAGATTGATAACCATAGCATGAAATATAGCAATCCTATATATCACAATGAAAAGTATTTACTATTGTCTAAGCTCATGACACTTTGGGGAAAGACGATACATTCTCATCATAGTAAGCAGTGCAGATGTTAACCCGCAACATTCTGTAAAAATATGACTCAAATGAACTGTGTTTGCTTGGCGTGATTCTAATTCAGTCCTAGAAAACTGGGATTGTCAATCCCGATAGATACTATCCATAACATTCGCCGCTCCGATAACGGTCATTTCCGGTCAAGAAATTGACTGCTCATGATAAATTGGGCAATATAGCAGTTTGGGTTGAATAATGACTCTAGACCCAATTAGTATAATCAGATAAATTACTTGTGTTCAACTGTAAAAATTAAGCTAATGTTCTCACCCAAAAAATGAATTTATAACAGTAAAGTATGGGTATGAACTCACCTTGTTGTTTAATAGTCTGTAACTGTAGTAATGCACGCCAAAAGTAACGCGGTCAAACACTAATTAATTTATAACGTAGTTCTGAGTTTACATGCTAAAATATTATATGAAATGGCTTATGCAAATGGGTTAAAGGGTATTGTCGTCTACGCGATAATATTTTACGTTTCCAAAGTGTTAGCTAGATCGTGACTCTAGTGACGACTCTACTATTATAAGTGTCTATACGGGTTCGGTTAATATTATAATGCATCGCAATTTATATTCACAAGTTCAGGTGATTTATGTCTCATATGGAACATATATAAAACGTATTGGTTAATTTAAAATATAGACATTTATTTGTTCACATCGAAGGTCGATTATTATATTGGTAAAATTGCTCGCTTTATATATATTATGGCTCACTCGAATTACTACTTTGACTTTCAAATAATAATATTTATATACAATATATGTAACTTTATATTATAACTTTCCATGTTAAAATCTGGACAAGCTTTAAAATATTTTTAACATTAAAGAACTTATATTAATCGCGTTAGATTCACTTATACGTTTTTAAATAAATTTCGTCATTATTATTTTTATTTCATCGGAAATCGTTGGTTTAGATTTTCTCAAACATTGATAATTTTTGATTCGTTGGTAGCTTACCCAACTTACTTGAGTTCTCAAGATCCGAAATCTTGCATGTTCCCACTTTTTTTCTTACGTTTTAAAAGTTACGATTTAAGATTTACCAAGTGCTACTATAATATACCATTTGCAAATGTCTTAATGTTAAAACAAAACCACTTTTGCTACTGAGTTTCCCGTTCCCTTTTCTGTTTCTGAAGCACACAAACAGAGTTTGACAACCACTTTTGTACCCGGTATCATCTGCTGGTAACCCACACACCCTTTATTTAGTTTTGAGGCTTTGGTATTTCTCTTTTCATTTTATGTATAAGAATACATCGTATTAAAATATTAGCCCACTGCGGCCCTAATCCTTTTCCTTTTTTTGCTTTTGGGAGCTCAGACAGAGGACTCAGAACCACTTGTCGTGGTCTTTGGACTCATAATCCCGCACTCTTTATCATATATATATATATATATATATATATATATATATATATATATATATATATATATAATATATTATATATAATATATATATATATAGGTTTCTCCTTTTTTTCATTCCATTGAATATGTATGCATGTATACTTATCTTTCTTTTGAACCCGCATAGGTATTCTTTCTTTAGGGTTGGTCACTAGATAGATAAAAGATCGAAACTAAGTGTTGTCGGTGTGGGTTTTCGCGCTCATGTGGCTGCAGTGGCAGCAGCAGCTCACCATGGAGCTTCATGGTTTCAACTGTGGTGGCAGACCACAGCGATCCCGAATTCATAATGGCAGTAGTTGAATACGAAACAAAGGTGGCAGTAGCCTTGGTGCAAAACAACAATGGTAGCGAGGTCTAGTTTTAAAAAAAACTAATATTTCACGCGTTTCTTTTTGAAGCCATGTTTTTCGTACTGGTTTAAAGTTGTTATAATTTTCCTTTGGTTTCGATATTAGTTACTCACGCATCGTAAGTTGCAGCTAATGTCTCACTATGGCTGCTTATTGTAGGCAGGCACGACACATTTTTTATGCTTGATTATATGGGGGGGGGGAGGACGGGGCTGAACCTTGCATGGTTTATACCATGCAAGTCGTGTTCATGTCGTGAAGGTCGAGGCTTGATAAACTACGAGTAATGACATATAAAGGTTAACTTGTGAGGACGACTTACCGAGGTCCTAAGCTTGATGAAAGATGGCGAGGAAGAAAAAGACGGTGATACGTTTGGGCTTGGTTGCTTCTATTCTAAAAGTCTACAACATACTTAGCTCTTGTACTCAACAAACTTGATCTTGAACGTATAGTTTACTTAGTGTTTTCAGATTTTTGTTGTAATACATTTGTTCTTGAATGGTTCTGATTTATAACCGAAGTCTTTGGTTGATCATAGATAAGTTACAAATCTGATGGTCCATCTGTTCACTATTGAATCATAGGTGGCTTTCTCTAATACTGTTAGTCATCATATCTCTTCTCTAATACTGTTAGGACATCTTACTATTAAGGCATCTCTACTATTCTTGCATTTAAATTTTGAATTTGAATCAGGTGTATGATACGTAACATACAATTGTAAAGAATCTTTCAAATGATGAAAGTAGTAGGGTAATGTTGTAAGTTTTGTGATGATAATGTTTTATCATTATTGTATTTTGTTTTCCATACTTTTTCATATGTATAGATATATATTTGTATAGTTTATTTTGTCCTTGTTGAATTAATATTAAGTTGTCGTATTCATTAAGTTATATGTAGGCGGTTTTTATAAAGTGCTACAAGTAAATGCTCTCGTTTTACAAAGGTGAATTAAATATGATTTTTTTTATCGTTACTCAATCTGAAATACCCTTTTAGTCATAGAGTAAAAATGGTGATATTCTTGTGCAAATTAAACTTTTTATGACAAAAATAATGCGTTGACGACCATAAGATGACTTCTCGTTGAAAGTTATTGGTAAACTTGCAAACTTGCATTACATGACTTTTACTTAACGCAATGAGAATCAAAATTTTCTTACGGGGTGTCACACACACACCTAGAAAACATCAAGATTTTTAAAGATTTATCAAGACACAGGGTTAAGGAAACATTATTAGGTTGATAACTAGTAGTTTCGGGTTGTAGAAACAAGGTTTTAGTCTTATTCGCGTGTCTCGATCAAACCAAGCTCATCAAACAAGTAAGTTTTTTAAAAACTTTGAATTTAAGTTGTACTTTTTTGATTATGGTGATGTCTAGACGCTAGTTGTACAAGTTGATCGCCATAAAGGTCGAAACTTGAAAACAAAAATGTAAAAAGGGGTGTTTATGGGTCGGATTATAAAAGAAAGGAAGGAAAAGGGTTTTGAGTTTAAATAAAATGGTTGTTGTGGTAATTTTTCATTTTTGTAAAAGTGTTTATAAGGGCTTATTTTGAGGCTACGCTTATTTAAAAAGCTAAATGTAGCTTATTTGATTTTGGATAAGGGTGCGTAGGGCTCGTTCGGCCCAACAAGAGTGTGTTTGGTTGGGTCCAGCCCAACTAGGGTGCGTTTGGTTTGATACCGGCCCAACAAGGGTGCGTTTGGTTTGGTTTGTTCGGCGCCCACATGGTGGCTTGGTCCCATTGGTTTTGATTATGGAAGGTTTTGGCTTATGATTTTAATTTATATATTAAGCTTTTAACTTATTTAGTTTTTTCTTATTTGAGCTTATTTGATTTTCGAATTGGGTCTCATAAGTCATGGCTTATGGTTTTTTTTTCGGCTTACATAAAAAGATTATGGTTTTAATTAGTTTTGGATTATAAATGTTATGAGCTTATTACTTATTATTCCGGCGTTAATGAGCTCGGGGTTATGGGTTTGTTTTGTTATTTGTTGTAACTTAATGGGCTTAAGGTCCATTGGGGTTGATTTGTATTTTGGGGGATTATGAAAAGAAGTATGGAATAAGTTTCGCTATCGGGCTAAGTATTTTAGACCATGATGGACCATATGACCCAATAACAAATAAATGAGTTTGTGGACTTTTATAAATGAACTAAAGAAATTTGTGTTGGACTAAGAGGAAGATTTTTGTTGGACTTGTCGATTGAAAAGAGGTTATTTTGCCACGGTTTGATAAATCATGTCGAAGGTATTGATATTGTGTTTGTCGAAAAACGTCAGATTTGTGAAAATTGTTTTGGATTAAGGTTTAATACCTTGGAAAAAGTCATAAAGACGTACGGGTCATGCCGAATTTTCGAAAGAATTATATACCTTTAGCAGTTTTGCTTATAAAAAATGAGATAAAAATTTTCAATGTTTTAACGGAAAATAGTTATTTAACTTGAACAATATGATTACAATTCGAATATAATGTAATTTCTCGAATCTTTCTTCACATATTTACTATTTAAACACGTTGTTTCAATTAATTTTTTGGATATGGTAAGTTGTGAATCTTAAGGAAGATTAAGTGTTGAGGTAAAAGCTTTTGGACATATTGAATGACGAGATGTTGTAACTACCCCGTTAGCCCGATAATAAGACGAAAATGATAATAAAATATTATTATTTTTACTTAAAATTATTACATATTATATAATATTTATATATATACTATATAATATCAATATAATATATATATATTTTAATATATTATATATATATATATATATATATATAGCATATGGATTACGAAGGTGCGGATTAACTGTTTTTAACTTTTGAGCTCTTGCTCATTTCTTTTCGTTAGTTTTTCGCGGAGTATTTTGGTCGATTATATCGTTCGGAAATTTAAGGTGTTGAGCTTGTTGTATTGATGGCACACTTTGCCCAAGTGTTTTTGAGTCGTTTTTGCGTATCTACCACACAACCATAATATGAGATACAATGTTGTAACAAGGATATGTCTTGGTATTAAGACGATGGTTTTTGTAAGAAATTAAATATTTAAGACAACGAGTTTGGAATGATATGAATTGGAAATGGATTTTGGGATGAAAATGAGGATTTTGTGTGAGTTAAGGCGAACACTTGTACAATAAGATAATTTTGTACGAGTATTGATTTTGAGTGTTAATTAGGTCGTTGTCGGGTACATTGTGCGCTTGCGTAGAGATTTATTGTGTTCTGCTTTATTTGAGATTGTGCGGCTACATTTGATTGCCTGATTGAGGTGAGTTCTCGTAGCCCTACTTTTTATTGGTTTTTCCGTTTGGGGAAAATGATACTCAATGTGTTTTGAAATGTTTTTGAATTGATCTGTGTGAAATGTGGTTTTGTTTTTAGGACAAGATATGGTGCTTTATGATGCTTGTGTATATTTTGTGTGATTTACGTGATGTATTGTGTTTGGCGCATGGCATGGTTTTTGTGTGATACTTGAATTTGCTGTGTTTGGCACTGCAAGGTTCTGTTGTGGTTGTGTTGTGTTTGGCATGTAAGGTTCTGTGTGGTACTTGCATGTGTTGTGTTTGGCATGCAAGGTTCTGTGTGGTTCGCCCTAATATAGTGAGTTGGGAGTTGCGACTCTGGGTTTATTATTGGATGTTGAGATATGACTAGCAGGGATGCTATGTCTTGGATTGTTAGCATATATTCCCTGTCAAATAGCACTATTGTCCACTGTTGAAATATTGGCACAACTTTTGGGTTTAAGGTCAAACCTACGAGCTCACCAACATTATTGTTGACGTTTTCGAGTATCATTTTCAGGTGTGTCAAATCAAAGGTATGTGATTGGTATTAGAAGAGAAAAGATGTAACCCAAGGGGACTGGGTTGAGATGGACGGAATTTCGAATTATGTTAAGTTTTAACTTGTAAAGTTTCTATAAACTTTAGTTTTATGAATGTAAATTATAAAGTGTATGATTCTTGTATCTTGTGCGATGAATGGTATCGTCGCATCCTGTGTTTCCACCACTGACGGGATGTGACATTCATCTTCACTAGATGATGGAGAGGAAAAGGGTGAAGGAGAAGCCGCTCTTTTTTCCTTTGCTTTTGATAGTTTTCCTTGGAATGTCCAAAGGATTCATGACACGTTGGTGATACGTGAAGCTACCAAATGGAACAATTGATTGAGGATTTGTTTGGAGAATGTATTTGTCGAGTTTGGTCAAGAGCATAGCATAGATTATTGGACCATCAGTATTTCTCTTGACATCATACATTCTTAGAACGATCAAGGTGGTAAGATCAAATGTCTTTTTGATCAATAGGTACTAAATCATGTATGCAGTACATGCATTCACGTGGTCCCTATATCCTAGAATACAAAATACATTCTCTCTAAGGAAGAGTTCCCACCTTTCAACTCTGGAAGAAGATCGTCTCGAAATAGGTTGTTTGGGTCTCTTTGGAGTTGACTTTTAGTGGTTCTTGGGATAGTGATGGTTTCTTTGACACGCTCAGGTTCAGGGCCGAAGAAACGGTTTTAGAATGATCATTAAGTGAGTTTAAGGACCAATCATT
This sequence comes from Tanacetum coccineum, assembly GCA_026074375.1. NCBI lineage: Eukaryota > Viridiplantae > Streptophyta > Magnoliopsida > Asterales > Asteraceae > Tanacetum > Tanacetum coccineum. The sequence goes on along the minus strand of BQNB010050854.1, from coordinate 16,279 downwards.
GGTGTAGAAGGTAGGGCCCGTGGTTGGAGTTTTAAAAATCCATGAGAGTTGGGAGATGGTTAGTTTAAATGTGAATGCACCAAGTTTGAATTAAATGTAAGGATAGAAATCCTCATCCCTTTTGACTTCAAGACTATGATAGAATTATGTCACAAATCGAGAACAGATTTGTTCACCAAGAGTAAGGAAGGATTCAAGACCAACGTCTCAAAAAGTAGAAAGCATTTTGTGAGCTTCAGTGAAAGATTGTGTAACATGTCTTCCTTCATGAAAGAGACGATCTTCAAGAGTGATGTACATGTCTCGAATTTCACGTTCCATATGTCTGGTATGATGGATTCTAGGACGATATACTTTAGTGTTAGAAATCAAGAAAAGATTTGGTCAATACCAATATATTAAGTCTTAGCTCGTAGTATAAATAATATTAAGTTAAGTAAGGAAACGGGCTGATCCATGGACTATTCATGGATTCACACGCCCCAACTCTCTCATGTAAGTATAAATATCCTCTCCACACATGGAGAGGGTGTTGGTTTTCATTATATGCTATCACATAGTTCTTTCTCTTTCTAGAAAACCTTCCATCTCTTTCTCTCTCTAGAATTTACATAGAATCTATCTTGGTGTGTGATTGATACTAGTCTACAATTAGTATCAGTCGCCATGGGATGATTACGTGTTGATTGTGTGCGTTTTACTTGCAAAAATCTACCAAAAAGTATGTTTTAAGCTATATTTTTTGAAAATGAAAGTGGTTAAAATTTTGATGCTAAAAATGTTAAAGTTATGATTTTTATGTTAGATATAGCTTAGATATATTTAGTTTTGCAAAACATTTTAGGTAAAAACATTGAAAATTGTGGTTTTTAGGTGTTTTTAAGTGTTTTGGTTCGTTGGGTTTTTTTGCGTATTCCAGCGATTTGATCTAAGAAGCCAGCGATTTGATCTAAGTAGCCAGCGATTTGAGTGTAAGTTCCAACGATTTGAGTCCACAGGTTCAGCGATTTGAGTATAAGTCTCAAGCGATTTGACTAGGTAGTCCAACGATTTAAACTCGTGGAAATAGGCGATTTGACTTATCACTTCAAGCGATTTGACTTATTACTTCCAGCGATTTGACTTATTACTTCCAGCGATTTGACTTATCACTTCCAGCGATTTGACTTATCACTTCCAGCGATTTGACTTATCAATTCCAGCGATTTGACTTATCACTTTAAGCGATTTTAACTACTTGGTCAGGCGATATGACACACTTATTCCAGCGATTTGAGTTAAGATTTCTAGCGATTTGAGCTCAATCTTCAGGCGATTTGATTCAGTAAATCCTGCGGTTTGGTAAACTTTTAACAGGCGATTTGACTGATATTAAGGCGATTTGACTGGTTTAATCGGGCGATATGATTAGATTTTCTTGTGAACTCAAAACTAATCTAAATCACTTAAACAACAATAAAAACACAAATAAAAAACACTTAAAAACAACATCACAATAACACAACTCTCACTAATCATTGAAACGATCTTATAATATCATTTCACACATCAATCATTTCAAAATGTCTACGATGGCAGAGAATGAAATTGCAGCAGGAGCGGATAACCGTCCTCCTATGCTCGAAAAGAGTCAGTATAACTCATGGCAGAGTGGTAGGAAACTCTATATCCGAGGTAAGTGTAACATTCCGTATTTTCAGGTCATTTACGACGTCATATATTTCACTAATTATTTTTTTTCTTTCTCGTACGTGTTTACTTTTAATTTTATTAGTTAAGTTAAATCGCGTAAGTTATAAATTATCAATTAACGTAAACGGACACCAAACGAATTAAAGCTTTCGTCAAGCAAGTAATATATTATTTTTACGAAAGTAATAATAAACTTTTTATATTTTATTTTTATTGGTTGCGTAAAACGTTTACGTTTTGCGATAAATTGTATTTAGGTATTCCCGGAATCACCAAAATTAATCTACGCTTCAACAAATACCTATGTTTATTCCTAATGCTCAAAGTTTTATAAAAGTTTACCTATGTTCATCACCTTAGCCAATGTACACATTAAGAAACCAACAAAGAAAACAAATGATGCAAGTATACACTTAAACATTTAAACTACACATTTAAAACTACAAGTATTAAAAGAAATATCTAGTTTAAAAACATACTCCTTGAAATCATGGGATGATTTCTAGTTTAGGGGACATAGAGCTCATATTTTCCAAGTATTGACCAAGACCTCCTTAAAACCCTCAATGTGTCCTAAGACTTTCAAACATGATCTTTGACTAGCTCTTTACTACTTATAACACATATACTACAAGAGATAACATACACTTCATTACTTAACCAAAAATCAAACCAATTCTCTCTTTCTCTCTTTGCTAGGCCACGACACAAAAACACCAACACAAACCACCCATAAAATTTTATCCTACAACATTTACATACACTCACACATCATATCTAAGATACCTCAAGGTGATTTGAAGTGTTGGTTAGGCTTTTACAAGTATAGAAACAAGAAAGGAAGCTAGGGTTTCATTTTGATAATTAGGGTTTTCTTGGTTGAAAAAGCTAGGGTTTATAATCTAAACAAGGGTTTGGATTTTGTTGATCATCATACCTCATCATACTAAGGTTATCTAAGACCCTACTCATTTCATAATCATGATTTTATGTGTATATAAGTTCTTTATAGCAAAATCACCATTAGGACTTTTAAACATATAAAAAAAGTTTTTACTTGTGATCATCATTTTGTACACTTTTTCATATGTTATGTGATTGTTAATATCATGTTAAAATGGATATATAAGTGATGTACCATGTTGGTTAAGTATAAAAATGTATATGTACAAATTAGGGTTTTTAAAGTACTTAAGGAAAGTTAGTCTTATGATTCATGTGTTAAGTGGATTGTTTATCATGGACTCATGTGGACTAATCATGGACTATGAACCCTAAGTATGTAATACATATGTTAATAAGGGTTGCAATGGACTTGTAACAAAGTGGTTAAGCTAAAAAGTTATAAAAACGACTTTTAAACACATTTTGAGAAAACCCATTTAGGGGCTGTTTGAATTCGAAAATTTACACCTCTATTTTATGATTTTATAAGATACTACATGTCCCAAGGATCGTGGGCATGTAAAGAACTCGAAAAACCGATTTATAACGAAAAAGATACGACGATTTCAAGTTTACGTTAAATATATACTTTTATAAAACTATTTTTATAAAAGTTACTATTCACCACAGAAACTTATACTTTTAAAACATCAATAAATCGATAAAACTTTTAAATACGAAGACATGCTCGAAAGAATCGCTAAAAACGGAGTTAAAACGAATAAGTTACGACATTTACGAGATTTACGATAACTAAATCTATAAAAATAAATATATAACTGTTATGAACAGTAAAAATCACTATTCATCAGAAAATGAAAATGTTATATTTTGATAACTGTTTCAATACGAAGGGCGTGGAGTAAGAAACAAAAGAAACGGACTAAACAGAAAGTTACGCCAGTTTTATAAGTTACTTATTACCAGTTTTGCTTAATAATATATGATTTCACTAAACGATTAGATGGTGATGTGCTATATAGAATTATTGTGGTGTTAGTTATCAAAGTACTATATTACTAGGGAATTCTAAATGTAGGGTCCTCATTCGCGGGTAGCGTATCGTACGAGTTGTTGGTTTAACCATTTAAAGTGTCCTTGTTCCTCCATACGTCATACATAACCTCTTAATTATGATAGGCTCGAACGATTGTGGTATGAGTTACGAGAATATAAATTAATTATGCGATGCTATAAATAATCAAGTGTTTCAAGTACTTATAGACCTATATTGGATTAGCGTGCATTTCTCGGTATCCGGCTATCTAGTGTCGACGCATTTTCTTTTGTGAATACATTGGTTCGAGGTCGGTACCATTCACGTCAAGGTGAATTTCAAGTATGCCCCTTTTTCTACTACTTGTTTTATTAAATTCATGGGAGATTACATGCTTGATTTCTTTGGACACACAAGTGTTTCAATAACTAATATAGCTAATTCTCTGATAATACATTTATTGCCTATAGTACCCGTTTCTGCCGCTAGACCCCTTTTATACATCGAAACGTTAGAATACCTGCTCGCGGTATTGACGCATTGCCTAGTGTTAGGGTATAGTCTATCGGGCTGACCTCTACGTCTGGCCTTTGAGTGTTCTAGTTGACCATTGACGCTATATAACATTTGAAAGAAAATTCGTAGGATGTTTTTCGGCAACATCTGATATTGATGAAGAAATTCATAGGATATTTTAGTACCATCTGTTATCCATGTTGGAGGCACAACCACTCGAGTACTGTTTGAATACAGTTTATTACTGTTAAGGTTCTCGGTGTCATGAGCTTGACTTTAGGGCAATATATACATGTTTTAGACAATTGAATGTGTTCTAGTCTACTATTACTTTGATTTGTGGTCCATTCTTTTTCCTGATAAACCTATGAATTCACTCTAACAATTTTGGTTGACGTTTTAGCATGTTTTAATCTCAGGATGCGTGACTTTCTAAATAAGCTATGGATGGCGAGCTAGCATGTTTTTTCTTGAATATTGCTGTTGTTTTTTTTTCTTTCCTTTTTTCTTTTCATATGTTTGTGCGGATTATCCTGCTTTAGAGGGATTCGAAGGATTCTTATTTTTCGTAAATTCTATTGAAACTTTTGTTTTTCTTATTTTATAAAATCTTAATGTTCTTTTTTATCAAAAACTATTGAGGACCTAACGTGAAAAACTTGATATTTTGTTAATGACATTGAATGATTCATTATTTTTTATCGTTCCATTTAAGGTCGGTCGTTTTCTATTTATTTTTTTTTGTACTTTGACGTAGCACCCCATTGTTATCTTTCCGCTGTGACATGATTTTTGGGGGGTGTTACAGATGGTACCAGAGCCAAGGTTATAGGGAACTGGGCATTTTTCAAAACCTAGTCTATAACCACAAAGTTTAAAGATTTTTTTTCTTATTTTTAAAATGCGTATCCTTATTCGCTTATCGATATCCGCGCGCGTATTCCCCGATCCTTACTTACTTTTCCGATTGTCATTATTGCATTATATATAATCTTATATATATAATACTTGGTTTAAATTCGATCTCTTACGTCTATCTTTTGACATATCAATATCTATTTCTATCGATCAATTATATAAATATCGACTATCTTGATTAATTTATGATATTCAATGCTTAGACTTTATCCCTTTAGGAATTCTCGCTTAAATTTCTGTTTGTACTTCCGCTTAAATTTCTGTTGTACTTTTGCTTCAATTTTTGTTGTACTGAATGATTTCAAGTATCTATCAAATTAACATATTATGAAAACGTCAATTCTACTTTAACTCTCTATAATTTTTTATACAAATCACTCCCACAATTATTAGGAAATTATAACATAATTTTGACGAAAATGAGCATCGCATCGTTAGCCCTCAAAAAATTTACTTAGCCTGATCAATATGTATAATTAGGAGGGATTGCCCATCTATAGAGTAGTCACTTAAAAAACTTCTTGTCAAAGAAACAATTTTCTATTTGCATCAAGTTTGTTGTGAGTATTCATAAACGCGTTTACTTCTGTAAATCGAACCAGTAACGTAGCAAACTAAGCAGGGGGGGGGGGGGGGGGGGACATTCAACTCCACCTTACTATATAAAGTCGGACATAACAATAAAAGATGTTCACAACTGACACGTTAAGGGAAGGGAACAAATAAGCCCACTAGGAACGAGGCTTGGTCGCAACAATAGAGTTATTTTAAATCAGACTCATATATAAACACTATATCAGTAACTTTGTGTCAAGTTACTGACCCGTCGAACGTCCACTCCCCGCGCTTACTCTTTTCCCATCCTCACACGCCCCTTCCTATAAGTCTACCTCTCTCGCGCCTCATCTCCTCGCCAACACACCCCCCTAACTCCAGCGCTCTCTACGCTCCTATGTCGTATAATGATCGAGATGTATAATGCAATGGCCAGTAGACAATTGCAATACTGAGTATACGCACGAATTTGCGAAATTTGATATTCGTGACGTCTTTGTAAATGCGAGATCTAGACTAACTGAATGTAGTACAACGTTAAGCTATCGTTTTCGGCCTCCACATATCTATCTCTCACGATTTATTGTATTCTGATATGCAGTAATAAGAGTTTACATTAGTAGAAAACAATAATAGGATTAACTGTGTAAGTCGAATAGTAATATTATTACTTATACAACATATGCCTTCTTAATAATCCAAGATCATGCTTTCAAAAGAGATGCTGTAAACGTACCGATGTGACTGCTGAAGTAACTAAGTCAGTATCATGTGGCACGTAGACTTGCTTATAGTTCAATGACGGTCTAGTAATATATTCTAGATTTCCGTTACTTTCGATTTATGAGGAGATATCGTGCAAGATACATGACAATTACCGTATAGTTATAACGAGATATATTAACGGCGGTTTAGTGTCGCCAGTCCGAGAACCTCTTCAAAGAGCAGCTAGATGCTGATGATGATGTTCTATTCAGTTAATAAAAATATGTTTAGAAGATCTAAGGATAAGTTTAGAGTAATCTATTGTTTAGTTATGTGTTAACTCCAGACGCTAATTGTTGTATGTCTACCATTAGTGACAGATATTAGACATGTAATTAATCATGTTTTATGTATCATAGATACCTATAAAGGTAGTCTGGATAGATGTGTCCATTACATATAGGTGTATTCACATGATCTACAAATAATACATAATATGATAAGTAGGTGGTAATACAAATAGTGTGATTCTATGATACGTCATCTTAAGTCAGGGGAAAATATTGTTTTAACTATGTTTTAATACTCGCAAGTCTATTATTCACGATGAAAAGGATGTATCCGCGAGTCTTCTACTTCATACTAGAACCCCCGCTACTGTATCAGACGCACCCAACTATAACGATGTCAGATTACATTGTAGCAACGTAGAGTACAAGAAGCTGCATTTTTACTAGATACACCGTTGGAAAGGTGTACATGTAATGATGATGCCTCGTAATTAATTATACTAAAACGCCTTCGATGTCAATTGTGCTCTGTATTTATCATTAAACTCTCTAAGTCTTTACATATGTTTATTATTTGTTTTACTCAGTCACGCTCGTATATCGTTTCCTCTCACACCGTGCAGTACTCCTTATAATTTTAATCTAGTTACGTTGACTATCATGATGCCGTACACTGCTGAAAAGATATCATTACTTACACCTAACCACGCACATCTCTATATCCTCGGCACTCGCGTGTGTATGCACTCATATAGATCATGGAGATATATGAGAGTCTTGAAGACAAGATGTAGAACAATGATGTTATCTAGGTTTTTTTATGAAGTAGTAGATATAGTCATTGTTATTATTAGCAGTTTGTGTTTTGAGCTGTGGGTGCGATAAAAGCGTAGGAGGTGTTTAATAGCGCGAGATATTTAATTGAATGACATGTGTATTGAGGCTATCAGATGTACCATAGAGAGCGACCGAAGATACTAATGTGGGGTGCTGGTAGCGCAGGCGCCGCGCGCGCGCGCGCGGGTGAAACTGTATGCGCGCTTTCATCAGACACTCAACGATATAGTTGTCACTCCGAATCATTTATTATCACACACATAACTAAATCTCAGATGACCAAGCGCAGAAAATACGATTGAGGTGTAGTCTATATAGGAATAGGTATTACTCCGTGGTCTATGAGTTTGTACTGTTAGAGTGTCTATAATGTATTCAGGAGTATCTAATAGCGTTATTTAAAGAAGAGACTATTCCACTCTTATTTTCATGAGCTATAAATATGTGACTCGATATGTAGGATTAGACTCATTGTAAATAAAGAAGGAAGACCAGTGTTAGCAACCTTCTCGTTTATGTCTTCCCACTAATAACAAGATGTGAATAGTCCTACATCTACAGAACACATATAGGTCGTAACAAAGCCCCCCAAGAATACCCCACTAACCTGCTGCATACTCTCTAATCATTGTATCCCAGGATCCATACCACACCCCAACATCCCCCCACACATCCTGTGTCTAGTTTAGGACGACTAGGCTTTTGAGACATACGCCGCCCCAGCTCTATCATACGTGAATCCCCATATACGCTTGCTCCTACTAATCCACTTCCACCCACCCTACCACCTCTCTCATTCACTTAGCAAATCAAAACAAATACTCTCTTTTCCTCCTCCATACGCTCACGGCTCATAAACCTTAATACATTAAACAAAACCCATAATAAAATTTTTCTTACCACTATACAAGCATAACAAACATATCTAAGACACTAAGATGGTTTGTGAGAGGTAGGTTAGGTTAAGTATTTTCAAGTGTTGAAGCAAAGAAAGTAAAATTAGGGTTTCTTGAGAAATTAAGGTTTCTAATCTTGTAAGCTTGGTTTAAAAATCTAAACAAGGGTTTAGGTTATATTTCTCATCATCATTCATCACCATAAGGTTATCTAAAACCCTTTATGTCTTTACATTTATCATTTTATGTGTATATAAGTTCTATGTAGTGAAATCACCATTAGGTTACTTTTAAACATGTAAAACATATTTCTACTTATGATTATAATTTTGTACACCTATTCATGTGTTATATGGTTGAATAAATTATGGACTAGAGACCCTAAGGATGTAATACATGTGATAATAAATGTTATAATGGACTAGTAACAAAGTGGTTAAACTAAAAAGTTATAAAAACTAGTTTTAAACATATTTTTCTAAAAATATTCAAAAGTTGCTGTTTTAATTCGAAAAATAAAGCCTTAATTTTATATTTTTATAAAATACTACATGTCATGACGATTCCAAAATTATAAGAAACTCGAAAAATCGATTTATAACGAAAAAGATACGACAATTTCAAGTTTACGTTAAATATATACTTTTATAAAACTATTTTTATAAAAATTACTATTCACCACAGAAACTTATATTTTTAAAACATCATTAATATGATAAAACTTTTTAATACGAGAACGTACTCGAAAGAATCATTAAAAACGGAGTTAAAACGAATAAGTTACGACATTTACCAGATTTACGATAACTAAAACTATAAAAATAACTTTATAACTGGTGTGAACAGTAAAAAGTACTGTTCACCAGTATGTCCAAAGTTTGAAAATGTTATATTTTGATAACTCGTCTTAATACGAAGGCGTGGACGTAAGAAACGAAAGAAACGGACTTAAAACAAGAAAGTTACGCCAGTTTTACTAAAGTATACTTATAAACGTTTTTACTTTATAAATATGATTTCACTAAAACGATTAGATGGTGATGTAGCTATATAGAATTATATGTGGTTTTAGTTAATCAAAGTACTATATTACTAGGGAGTTTCATAATGAGGCCTCTTCGGGGTGGCGTATCGACGAGTTGTTGGATTTACGATTTAAAGTGTCCTAGCTCCTCATACGTCACTACATGACCTCTTAATTATGATAGCCCGAACGATAGTATGATGAGCTATACGACCTATAAATAATCAAGTGTTTAGTACTTATACGACCTATATTGGATTAGGTTGCATTCGATCGTAAGCGTGACGCATTTTCTATTGTGAATACTTGTTGATTACCATTCACTCAAGGTGAGTTCGTAGCCCCTTTTTCTACTACTTGTTTTATTAAATTCGGGGGAGATTACATGCTTGATTTCTTTGGACACAAGTGTTTTCAAAACTATATGCTATTTCCTGATTACATTATTGCCTAAGTACCCTTCTGCCGCTAAGACCCCTTTTATCATGAACCGTTAAATACCTGCTGGGTATACGCTAGTGTTATGGATAGATCTATCGGGACTGACCATCCCCGCCAGGCTGTGGTTTCTAGTTGACCATTGACGCGATTTAACTTTTGTAAGAAATTGTAGGTTGTTTGGCAAAATCTGTTATGAGAAAATTTCGTATGGATGTTTTTGTAAAATCTGTATCCATTGTTGGGCCACAACCTTGAAGTACTGGTTTGATTACAGTTTATTACGTTAAGGTTTCGGTGTCATGAGCTTGGTGCAATCATACATGAATGTTTTAGACTATGAATGGTTTCATAGTCTACATTACTTCCGATCTTGTGGTCATACTATTTCCTGATAAACCTATGAATTCACTTAACAATTTTGTTGACATTTTAGCATGTTTTAATTCTCAGGTGCTGAGGCATATGCTTGGATGGGGGCCTGTGACGATATATCTATTAGAGGGATTCTGATTTTCTTAAATTCAATGAAACTTTTGTCTTATAAAAATCTTAATGTCTTTTTATCAAAACTATGGGACCTAACGTGAAAACTCTGATCTTTTGTAATGACATTGAATGAATCTTATTTTTAACGTCTATTTAAGGTCGTTTTCTATATCTTGATTTTTGTACTTTGACGTAGCACCCCATTGTTACCTTTCCGCTGCGACCTGATTTTGGGGGTGTTACAATTTACGAAGGAGAATTAACTCTTCGTGTTGGGAAAAAAGCCATAACATTCAATCTTGACCAAACTTTGAGATATTCTTCTAATTACAATGATATGACAACGAACCGAATTGACATTATTGAAATGGCTTGTGAGGAATATTCTCAAGAAGTTCTCGGTTTCTCCGATGTGATCGCAAGTAGAAGTACCACTCCTTATTATGACCCGATCGTTTCTACCTCTTCTCCGACTCTCACTCCTTTCGGGATAGTGATTTTCTTCTTGAGGCAGTCGATGCTTTTTCTCGCTCTTGAAGATGAATCCAAATTACGGAAGTTGATACTCTTACTATGACCCGGAGGGGGATATTCTACTTCTTGAATCATTTCTCAATGATGATCCATCACCTCCTCCCAACCAAGGAAACTATTTGCCTGAAATTCGAAAAGAACTTAAAATTTGTGAAGCTAAAACTGATAAATCTTTAATTGATGAACCTCTCAAAGTCAATCTTAAGGACTTACCTCCTCATCTCACGACAAGTTGCCCGTCATAATTGCTAAAGACTTGAGTGTCAAGGAAAAAGCTGCTCTCATAAAGGTTTTGAAGTCACACAAGCAAGCTATCGCTTGGAAACTCTCCGACATTAAGGGTATTAACACGGAATTTTATACTCACAAGATTCTTATGAAAGAGGACTACAAACCGGCGGTCCAACACCAAAGACAGGTGAATCCGAAAATCCACGATGTCATCAAAAAGGAGGTTGAAAAACTTTTTGACGTCGGATTAATTTACCCGATCTCGGATAGTCCTTGGGTGAGCCCCGTACATTGCGTACCGAAAAAAGGTGGCTTTACCGTTGTTGAAAATGATGAAAATGAGTTAATTCCTACTTGATTGGTTACGGGTTGGCGTGTATGCATTGACTACCGAAAATTAAATGAAGCCACCCATAACGACCACTTTCCACTACCATTTATGGATCAAATGCTCCAGAGACTAGCGGGAAACAAATACTATTGTTTTCTCAATGGTTTCTCAGGTTATTTTCAAATTCCCATTGACCCTCATGATCAAGAAAAGACTACATTCACGTGTCCTTATGGAACATTCGCCTACCGTCGCATGCCTTTCGGCTTATGCAATGCACCGGGCACGTTTCAAAGGTGTATGATGGCTATCTTTCATGATATGATCGAAAAAACGATGGAAGTCTTTATGGACGACTTTTTGGTCTTTGGGAATTCATTCGGAAATTGCCTCTCTCGTGTGGACAAGATGCTCAAAAGGTGTGAAGACACCAATCTTTGTCTAAATTGGGAAAAGAGTCATTTCATGGTTAAGGAAGGCATTGTCCTTGGCCATAAGATTTCCAAAAATGGGATTGAGGTCGATAAAGCCAAAGTCGATGTGATTGCTAAGTTACCTCATCCCACTACCGTCAAGGGTGTTCGGAGTTTTCTCGGTCATGCCGGTTTCTACCGACGTTTCATTAAGGATTTTTCCAAAATTTCCTGACCGATGACTCATCTTCTTGAGAAAAATACTCCGTTCATCTTCTCTGATGAGTGTATTCAAGCTTTTCAAACGTTAAATAAAAAACTTACCGAAGCTCCAATCTTGATTGCCCCCGATTGGGACTTACCCTTTGAGCTTATGTGCGATGCAAGCGACTTTGCCATAGGTGCGGTCTTAGGGAAATGTCATGAAAAACACTTTAGGCCTATACACTATGCTAGTAAAACAATGAGCGAGGCGGAATCGCATTACACCACAACGGAGAAAGAAATGTTAGCCGTGGTGTATGCCTTCGAAAAATTCCGGTCTTACCTCATCTTGAACAAAAGCATTGTGTATATGGATCACTTCGCCCTCAAATATCTGTTTGCTAAAAAAGATTCCAAGGCGAGATTGCTCCGGTGGGTTCTCCTCCTTCAAGAGTTCAAATTCAAAGTAATTGACACAAAAGGAGCCGAGAAAATCCTTATGAAAATGTGCTCGACCCAAAGGACATAAATGAAACATTTTGATTAGTTCAATAATATATATATAATATATAGGCAAATTCCAACCAATTGCCTTTGACCAAGGCAAGAAGTCAAAATTCACAAAATAAAATATATATGTATCCAGAAGTTTGATTTCCCGGGTCGTTATGTCCCAACGAGGTGTGTAATTTGAGAATCGAATGACGAATTGATAATTGATGCTTGAATGGGGTGATGATTTGATTGATTTTTCTATCTTTATGATTAAAAATGCAAAAACAAATAAACTAAACCTAAAAACGAAAGCAATATAACTTAAAACCTAAAACGGGTACGAAAAACGAGGGTCAAAAACCTAAATTACACAATTTAAACCCTAGAATGAATTTTTCACTTAAAATGGGTTCTAAGTGACTAAAAACGAAGTTTAAAAAAACTAGATCGAAAACGGAGTTAGTTAAGACCAAAAACGAGTCAAAACAAAAACGGGAACGGATCCCGTTCTTTAAAAAGTGAAACTTTGCAAAAATGACCCTACAAGAAAACAAATATTTTTCCTAGAAACTATATGACAAAAGAAAATTTTAAAAAAAAAGTTTATATTTTTCTGACTTTTATTTTATTTTTTATGAATTTTTTAAGTTTTTAATGAAAATAAATTATAAAAAATACTAAATGTTTATAAAAAATTCTAGAAAAATTACACAAAATAGCTTGCAGGTTAAAGGTCCTATGAAAAATATAAAAAGTTACACAGCTTATCGAATAAGCTGTGTAATAAGCTAAAAATGGGCTGAAGCCTTAAGGGCTAAAAAGCCCTTATATAATTAACCAAACAAACCTCTACCGGATGAGCTATTGTAGCACAGCGGTAGAGGTGTTGGTTATAAGAGGGTTGAGGGAGGTCGAGGTCGAGGGTTCGAGCTTCGGCTCACCCTTGACTTCCCTCCTTCCCTTTTTATTTTATTTTTTTTCAAAAAAAAAATTTTTACAAACTTATTTAGCACGTAAAGATAAGCACTTTTTATAACTATAACTTTTTATAAAAGCTTAAGAATAAGCTGGAAAAAGCACTTGAAATGGACAGAATAAGCTTAAAAGGCTTAGTGGCTTATTTTTTTTCTTTTTTTGGATTTGAAAAGCTTAAAAAGGAAACTTAACTACAAACTTGAACTTAACTAAGTGTAATAAGCAAATGCAGGTTAAAATAAGCAAGTTTGAATGAGTAAATAAGCCGAAGAAGGAAAATAAGCTTCTGACTAAAAAAATTGTATAAAACAGACAAAGTGACTACTTTGGGCTTATTTTTAAGCCACCAGACAAACTCTTAAGAACCTATGAGCTAGAAAAAGGGAAAGAGGACATAAAAAACTACTAGAAAAAGCAATCTATAATCATTTTGAAACAAATATAAGCTATGGAAAGCTGAATGAAAAAGGCTATGACTGACAGCTTTCTAAAAGGCTTAAAGACTTATTCTTTTTTTTTTGCTTTATAGACAAATTAAGCAAGTGAAATTGGGGAATAAGCAAACACAGGCACATAAGCACATACAATAAGCATATGAGAACAAAAAGCAACAATAAACAAACACCAAATAAGCCAGAAATTGGCTTATTTTTGATTTCAGCACCAGGGGACTTTATTTGGTTTTGGCAGATTAACAAATAAGCTCAAAATAAGCTGAGATTCCTACAAAGCTATCTAAACTAACTTAATATACCTAATGCATTAAGAAATAAGCTAAATCAATAAGCCATAAGCTTAAATAAGTCAATTGAGCTTTTGAGCTTAAGACTGTTTGAAAAACAGTCTTTGGACCACTTTTTAAGCTTAAAAATAAGTGAGCAAATGTAAACTACAAAAGCTGATTAAAACTAATTATTAGACCTAATTTAAGCTAAATGAAACCGTCTTAAAGACCAAACCCATAACATAACCCAATTTGACCCATTTTGGGCGTTTGTCCCAAACACCCCTTTTAGACTTGGAAAGGGCTTTTAAAGGCTGAGATTAGGTGATTTAAGCTAAGAAACGCAAAGACAACTTATGAGACATAAATGTTAAGCTAAAATAAGCAAGATACAATAACACTTAAGCACTTAAATAAGCAAATGAAAGGTTGACAGTTAAATAGCTAAAAATGACAAATTTTAAGAAAACTTGCACAATTGGATTTTAAACTATAAGACCTAAATTTTAAGCACTAAATAACAATAATAAGCATAAATAAGCACATTAGAACAGGAGATAAGCACAAATAAGCTGAAAATAAGCAAATGCAATAAAATAAGCTTAAAATGAAGGAAAGAAGACTTACAAAGCCCTTTGCTCTAAACAAGGGCAAATAAGCTTTTAAAAGCTTTGTCTACAAGCTCCAGCTTATCAAAGATAAGCTGGTGGTGTCCATAAGCCCATCCATTTCTGGCTTATCATCCATAAAATAAGCTGTGGTGATTTTTGGGGTGATTTGTGATTTTTTTTTTACTAGTTAGCTTTTTTTAAATTGCTTAATGAAAACAGCTTATAACTAAGCCTAATTGAAAGCTTTTAAACACATTTTAACACAAATTAATAGCTTAAGACTTAAAATTAAAAACTTGGCTTTTAAACATATAAACCTCAAACTTTCATTAATTCTTAAAAAACATTACAAAGCTGAAAATAAGCTGATAAAAAGGCTAAATGACTTAATTAAAATTACAATTTAAACTACAATAAGCTAGAATGCCTCAAGGCTTACAAAAGGGTCCTATTTATAGCCGAAATCTTCATAGTTTGGTTCTTTCATCTGTGTTTCTTTTGTGAGAGGCTCCAAGAGTGTTTTAGTTGTGTGAGAGCAAAGCCCAAGCTAATCCCAGCCATCCATCTTCTTTGTTAGTCATCATAGCCATCGAAATTGCTTTGAAAAGAGGGAGATTGCCAACATGGCCATTATACATGGGAGGTGGTGATAGTGGAGGTGAGGGGAAGACATTAACCAAGGTGTTGTTTGAGTTGCAGGGTAAAAAGAGGGAGAACAACCCGTGAGGGGTTCTTGGGTTCAGTTGGCGGGAAAAACAGATACAAAAAGTTGGGGGTAACAGGGAAGGGTTTGGGTAAATGGCAACATTAGTCCTTCAACCATATATGTAGTGTTGCAAACTTCGTCCTTGTGGTGATATGAGTTTGGGGGTTTGGCAGAATTGCCCCCTCAACTCATATATATGTATTGCAAAACTCGTCCCTTTTTAATATAACTTTAGGGGCTTGGCAGTTTTGGCCCCTAGAGTTACATTTTCAGTAAATTGCAAATTCAGCCCTTGTCATTTATCCTTGTAATACAACTTTGAGGTTTGGCAATTTTAGTCCCTCAAGTTGTATTTATCTGATTCAGCTTCTCGGAGTTGACTTTGACTTTGTCGGGGTTGACTTTCCTGTTGACTTTTTGACCCTGACTTTTGACTTTTTGACTTGGTTGACTTTTGGCTTCGATTTGACTTCGTCTTTTCACACTTTTCCATTCCGTGCTCGGTTTTGTCCGTTTTTAGCTTTGTTTTTGTCCTTTTCTTGATTATTCGTTTCCTGCACAATACAAATGCAAAACATACAAATACGATGTATTTTTGGTACGTTTTTAGTCATTTAAGTCTGTTTTAATGGAAAATGGTATGTGTAATTAAGCACATACCACTTTCCTCCTTTCCTCAAGTGCAAGAGAAGAACTTTTGTCATCGCCAAGATACGAAGTTATGTAGTCTAGTTAGTTCATTTGTAACATTTG